>CAIGQQ010030319.1:811156-853238 GCA_903798035.1 Danio albolineatus | reverse complement strand
TATATATATATATATATATATATATAATACAAATTATATATATATATATATATATATATAATACAAATTATATGAAAAGGTATTGAATTTCACTCTCTGATTCTTGTATTTACTCTGCAACAGCCAATCAGAGTCAGAATATCTGCTGAGGTTTTCACTCATTCATAATGTTTTAAAGACTCAATTTTTGCACCTTGACACAGATTTGAAACCTGAATTAATATGAATTAGATCTGGAAAATACCAGTTTATTTTAATATCAATAAACAAATCAATGATATAAATACATAGCTAATAAAAATGACACTTTTTTGGGGGGAAATCCTACATCTAAAGAAATATTATGGCTATACTCAGCAACATCGCATATTGCATATTTATTATTTATGCAGATGTACTGCCCCACAAAACCACTCAAATCATGCAGAAAAACAAAACAGAACAAAAAGATTTTTTCCATTACCATGCAGCTCTAATTCAGAGGCACATTCTCGATGCAAAGCCTGTTCCAAATAGCATTTTGGAAAACAAACAATAATAAGCAGACAATATAGGATGAGTCAGAACGCACTGCTCAAATTTTCCACATTTCATCAAGGGATTTCATTAAGAAACAGTACAGATGTTTAGCACAGTTTCAGTCCAATTCTGCCCAACAGCGTCTGTAATATTCCCCACAGCTGTTTACTCGGAGGTCAGCACGCAGCTTATGGTGATATTAGCAAAGATGCGTTCTCATACATGAAACAAGCGATTAAACACTCGAGGTTTATAATACTGAGACGGCCATAAAAGAGGTTTAAGTGTAGAACAGCACAGTATGTTTTTCAGAGATCCATCTCATCTTCAACGCTCTTAGGATAATGAAGGGGTCAGGACCTTTAATCCACAATATCTAATTCTGTTCAAAACAATCTGATTTAAAACAATATCATATGTCAGTCAGTCTGTGTTCATGCATGTAGCAAAAATACAATTCACAAATGCATTTCCAGGTCAAAACCTCAAAAATTTCCAGGTCAAAACCTTCCAGTTGTGGCTGGAAGGGCATCCGCTGCGTAAAACAAATGCTGGATAAGTTGGCGGTTCATTCCGCTGTGGCGACCCCGGATTAATAAAGGGACTAAGCCGAAAAGAAAATGAATGAATGAATTATTAAAATTAAATTACAATTTAATTTAATAATTGATTTTAAAATGAATTATTATCTGTATTACTTCAGTCTTCAGTCACATGATCCTTCAGAAATCACTCTAATATGAATTATTGTTATTATTATTATTATTATTATTATTATTGTTATTATTATTAATATTATTATTAGTAGTAGTAGTAGTAGTATTGTTGTTATTATTATTATTATTATTATTATTATTATTATCATTATCATTATCATTATTATTATTATTATTATTATTATTATTATTATTATTATCATTATTATTATTATTATTATTATTATTATTATTAAACAATAAAAAAGTGGTTATTTAAAAATAAATAATAAATAAAAAATAAATATAATAAATAAGTAATAAATATTTAAATAGCTTTTAATTTAATAATTTTCTTTTTAAAAAAAACATGAAAAAAAAAAAATATATATATATATATATATATATGGCATCGCCGTCATAGGCGGCAGTGAATTAATTGTTTATGAATAATAAATTAATCCATAACAAATTAATTATTTGTAGGCTACCGTTTCAACTACCTGACCTACATGGTCTTTATTTTACCCATAACCAATCATAAATAAATAAAGATAAGTTACACAAAAGTTACCACCTGTCAATCACCTTTTCCGCCGGACTCTGGCATGAATATGCAGAGTGATCTGTGTCGTTATAATGGCGTCGACAAACTTGGTTGGTAAAAAAGGTGCACAACCAACAGGAACCAACCAACAGTATCTGAGGCTTTCCCTAAATGACTAAATACAAGCGTGAAAGCGAAAGATTGAAGCAGTGTATTGGCGCTGTGACACTTTACCTGATAGATTCAAAAGACCGAAGAGTTGTTAGATAGAGACCAGATTGATTAAATATCATGTTTAACAACTATAGTGAGACGCGATCCAGAGGGACATTCTTGATAAACTGTCCGACATGCACTGCTCTCTGGGGTTTAATGCTCAAAGATAGATAGACAGACAGACAGACAGATAGATAGACTTATTAATATTGTTTAAGTGATATTATGACAAAAATTTACATTCAAAAGTAAAAAAAGTTGTGGTTGCCAGATTTTTACTGTTAAAAACACACTAGACACACTGTAAAATAATTTTCAAAATGATATGCTAAGCTACCATATTTCATTAATCCATAATGTTAACACAACAAGGCTCATCACAAACAGCTTATCCACAAGCAGAGAAACAAGCTAATGTTTAGAAAGCATTCAGTGCCAAAATTACAAAATGTCATCATACATGGCACTAAAGTAAATAGATGTCAAATAAGACTCTAATGTCCTTAGCAATGAGGACACAGTGAGAGAGAGAGAGAGAGAGAGAAATATATAATATGATATAAATATATGATATAAATGAATAATATGATCTATATGAACATGATACATTAAATGATTATATGATATATTGAATAACAATATGATATATTATTTATATATTTTTTATTATTATATGTATATATCTTTATTGTTTTTAATACTACTACCACCTTTACTGTTTACTGTTTTTTTTTTATTATACATGTATGCTCTTTTATTTTTATGTAAACTAAATGTAATTTGTATATATCAAATGTTTTTAGTTTGATAAATGTTTTTAATTCATTAATGTGATAAAAACAGCTATATTAGTATCTAACATAGTAATAGTATCAGAATAGTACATATATTTCACAAAATTTTAAATTACTAAAAAATTACTAAAAATCAAATGTAACCTAATGATGGACCAAATATGGACAAGCCCAGTGTTTTTTATTTTTTTATTTTACTTTATTAAGTTTAAATGACACTTTTTTGACCCAACGTTTGTGTTTGTCCATTTTTTAATCCAGCCCAATTACCCTTCTCTGCCCAGCACCTTTAGTTTTTATTTATAATTATTTTGTTTTCTTTTGGTATATAGCGTATAAAGAGAATTATCAGTGCAACTCTGCTAAACTTTTTCAATGAAAACAACAACAACAACCAACAAGCAAACAAATAAACAACAAACATTTCCAAAAATCAGGTGCCCTTTCTTCCTGGGGATGGGAGTATTTTTTTTTCCTCTTTGTGTACATATGAATGTGGCGGGGTGAAAGAAATAAGCTTGCCCTTAACTTGGCAGGGGTTTTGACGATAGCAGAAAATATATTGAACAGCTCCTCTCGTTCTTTACTACATGCAGGAGAACAATAGAGCGCCGCCCACCCACAAAGCCTGCTTCCCTCAGACACTTTGATAAAAGTCAATTTGGAAAGCAGTGCCCCAAATCTCAAAAGGCCAAAACTGTGTATGTGTGCAAAAGAAAAGACACAGAGACAGAGAGCAAGAGAGGGGAAGAAATGGGGCATTCAGAAAGACTAAACCACTTTATACAGTTGAAGTCAGATTTATTAGCCCACATGTATATTTATTTATTCAATTTAATGGAGATATTTTTACAGAATTCTATCATAATAGTTTTAATAACTAATTTCTAATTTCTAATAACTGATTTCTTTTATCTTTGCCATGATGACAGTACATAATATCTGACTGGATCATTTTCAAGATACTATTCAGCTTAAAGTGACATTTGAAGGCTAGGCAAGTTAGGGCAATTAGGCAAGTCATTGCGATTGTTTGTTCTGTAGACCCTTTTTATCACTGTGGACCGGTCAATGCTTGACAATTTTACTGCAGACCCGGGTGGGAGGGTGGCGGTAGTTTGTATGTTGATAGGCGACCATCAACCGTTTTCTCAGAGGATGACAAGCTGACAAAACATCGCTGTCACTCTGATACAAGTGTTATTTATGGAGAAAATTACAAAGCACTGAGGTGTTTGTCTGAGATAATTAGTCTACCGAAATCTATATATACCATACAAGCTGAAGCTGATCGGTCAGTTTTTGTCACGTGACTCACAGTGCGCTCCCGGCATTTATTCGTTTGTGTGCATGTCACGCCGCTTTGCTCGCAAAAGCTGTGTGCCATCATTGGAAAAAAACAACTTTGCTTGAACTTTAGAAAAGACGTGATATGGGAACGGCCCCTAAAAGGCTGTCATTTGGGGTCTCCAGCAGTTGATCTTCTTGCACAGACATGCTGGATTCACCTGAGTTGTTGAGAAATGGGTTGCGGATCTATTCCTTGGCAGTTCGCAGGTCCTTCACTTTCCAAAGACGTCTGTTTCTTACTCATTTCACTGCTTGTAGGTTAATTTTGAGTGCTCAAGTGACCGAGATGAAAACGAGAGAATATGGTGATTTAAAAAAAGAAAAAAAAAAGATAGTTCAGACTTGGATAGTAAATAAAAAACATAAATAATTAATGATTTCTTGTGCGGCCCGGTACCAATTGGTCCATGGACTGGTGGTGGTAGAGGACCACTGCTGTAGACAATCGAAAAAAATATATTGCTTAAGGGGGCTAATAATAATAAAAATGAGCTTAAAATGTTTTTGTTTGTTTTTTTTTTAATTAAAAACTGCTTTTATTCTAGCCAAAACAAAACAAATAAGACTTTCTCCAGAAGAAAAAATATTATAGGAAATACTGTGAAAAATTCCTTGCTTAGTTAAACACCATTTGGGAAATATTTGAAAAAGAAAAAAAGAAAAAAAAAAATCTAATAATTTAGACTTCAACTGTATATGGGCCTTCCTGGCATGAAAACCGCAGATCTCTGACATTGAGACATATTGACAGGGCAGTCGCTATATGGGGATCTTTTACATCTGTGACCTGTTTTAAGCCCCATAATCCTCCATCAGAGCCTTATAAGTGTTCTCTTTATTTAAAATAGTGACAATATGTCGGGATGTATTGGTGAAAAACCACAAAGTGATAAGTCACTGTTAACTGTGGTATTGATAAGAGATCATCAGAATAAGGGTGATACGAGACACAGACAAACATCTCTGATCGATCGCATTCGTTAAGCATTAATGCTGACTGATGTTAGATAGTCATCGCCTCTCATAGGAAGAGATAAGTGTCTTGCATCTTTTTTTTTTTTCTTTTTTCTTTTTTATTATTCCATTTAAACCCTTTTTAACAAATTTACTCTGTTTTTATTTTATTTTTTGTTTTGTTTTTTATGAATGAAATGTGCTAAACTTGCCTTGCCTTTAAAAGAAGTATTGGATACCGACAACTTTTAATGTAGATCTCCTTTATTTTATGAATACATATTAGTCTTGCTGTACAAGATTCAACAGTGCACATTACAAAAAAAGGCCATTCGTTATGTTAAAGTACAATTCTTGCGATTAATAAATCATTAACTATGCTGTTTAGCTTAATGAACTCCTAATTTGATATTATTTTATATTATATTACATTATATACACACCGGCCACTTTATTAGGTACACCTGTCTGACTGCTCATTGACGCAAACTTTTAATCAGTAAATTACATGGCAACAACTCAATGCTTTTAGGCATGTAGACATGGTCAAAAGTATCTACTGCAGTTCAAATCAAGCATCAGAATGAGAAAGAAGGGTTATTCAAGAGATTTTGAACCTGCCTTGTATCAACGGTTAAGACTGGTGGTGTAATGGTGTGGGGGATATTTTGTTGGAACACTTTGGGCCCATTAGTACCAATTGAGCATCGTGTCAAAGCCACAGCCTACCTGAGTATTGTTGCTGACCATGTCTATCCCTTTTATGACCACAGTGTACCCATCTTCTGATGGCTACTTCCAGCAGAATAACGCGGCACAAATCATCTCAGACTGGTTTATTAAACATGACAATGAATTCACTGTTCTCAAATGGCCTCCACAGTCACCAGAACTCAATCCAAAAGAGCACCTTTAGATTCACTTCATGGATGTGCAGCCGACAAATCTGCAGCAACAGCATGCCGCTATCATGTCAATACGGACCAAAATCTCTGAGGAAGATTTCCTATAAAGTGTTGAATTTATGCCACGAAGGATTAAGATTTGGTCCAATTTAGTATTAGTAAGGTGTACCTAATAAAGTGGCCGATAAATGTATATAATCCTTGCTGTGAAACAGCTCTGAAATGACTTTTTTCAACTGATATCAAGTAATATTATTGTTTTAGCACATAAAGTCCATATAGAAGACTAGAAGGTAGTTTTTGTCAGGCAAAATGAAGATCAGCGTTGGAAAATCATGTTCTATTGGGTGCATTTAGAAGCAGAGAACTTAATCCCCCTTAAAAAAATAATTTAAATCAAACATTTGATGGAGTCTTGCCAGGATGTCTGTTTCGGTGTCTATTGTCTGTTTATTAGCTTAATATTTGAGCACGATAACAAATGGTGTCTTCTTTTTTTTTAGATATATATGGAACTGTGCCATTAGGACAGATGCTGCGCAGACAGCACAGACCAAAGAGACAGAATTGCCTGAAGTAGAACAAACTTACTTTCCTTAGGGACAAGCTAATTATTTAGATAATTACTATCTGAACTCTTCATCTGCATCAAAAACTGACAGCCAGACTCCACAGCTGGTCCATCAGGGCTAAAACACACACTCGTCTGAATCGCACGTTAATACACAGTTCCTTTATTCACTATGGGTTAAACCCTTGATCAACTTTTGCAAATGCAAAGACAAATTGACTGCCACTAGGGGATGTGCTGTGAGAAAGGCATTCAATTGTGGCTTTATGATAGAAAAATACTACAGAAGCAATGTAAACGACTGGCCAATGTGTTGCAAGAAGCCGCATTTCAGAACACGGAGATACATGCTAAATAGAGCTGCTCAATAAATAATGTTTTAGCATCAATTTCGCAATATGCGCATCTGCAATAGTCACTTAGCAGGATATAAAACCTTTGGCCACAAAACTAGAATGTTTAACAACAATTAATAGCATTTATTTCTATGATTTATGCCACAAAAAAACATGCAAATTTTGTATTGATTCTAGTATTAAATATCTACATTTCAAAGCAAAAATAAGCAAAAATTCTTAATTCTGAGTTATTTCTCCTAAAGGTGAAAACAAAGCAATATATTTACTTGATCTAGGAATTTTTATATATTTGGACAAGAAACAAGACAAAGTAAGAAAATTTTTTTTTGCATTGTGATTATTGAATTTCTGTATCTAAATAAGAGGTGCACCCAACTCTGTGAGTTCATAAACTCCTCCAGAAATGAAGGAAGCTTTCAGTGGTGCTTCCGACTGAGCCGAGCCCAGTTTGATGAGCTGTTGTCACGTGTTTTGCTGGAGGATTTGCCTTCGGGACACAAGCTGTTGGTGCTCTATCATAATCACGCCCCTACAAGAACAAGCTCCTGATTGGTTAATGCATTACAAATCTCTGCTAAAGTTTCGTTTTTTATTTTCAATCAAATGAGCAAAACGGTCAATTTTTGCTGCTTCATTTGAGTGAATCACGTCATTCTCGCCACCCCATTCGCACGAATAATGCTGCAGGATGTCTATTCACGTCTTTACATTGACCGCTATATACATTTCTGGAGAGCACCAAATACGTCCCAGGAGGTATGTTTTTTTGCTGTTTTTGTTTTCACGAACCCACCAGAGTGTGTGCGTGCACTTTTTGAGATCTCAAATTTCTTCCCTGCTGTTCTTGCATAAATCCACTAGAGGCCGCTGTCGACTGACTGTTTGATTGACTGACCAATCGACTGACCAATCCGTAAACCCAACCAATAGTGTTTTCAAAAGCACCGACTGACCCCTGACAATTTTAAATAGCAATCATGAAAAAGAAAAGCTCCCACCAGATTTTCATCACGTTTTCAGATTTTACCACATTTTACCACAACAACCCTGTTATTTACTTGTTTATTCAATTTTTTTGGCTTCTGTTTTTGTCATACCCACTTTCTGAATTTTTTTTTGCCAGAATTGAACCCTGTCGTCGTGGTCAACTCCTCTCTGTGTCTCAAGTCTGTCGATGTATGGCCAGCTACTGGACAAACTCGTAACAGCGGAAAAGCGATCCATACGGAGGTAAGCGGTCAGCTGCTACCACGAAAAGGAACGGTATCATACCGCCTCGTAGCGTTCGTTTTAAAAACAAAATGCAGCCACACTTACCTCTGGCTACATAATTCGCGATCTCCAGAAATGTATATAAGGCTACGTTTTCAGAATGAGCCCATGTTGGACTTAATATGTAAATCACTCGCGCTTGATGCTCCATCCGCGTCTGGTGTAAATGCATTAGACTCCCCAGGACTATTTAAACCATCTTGTGAAACTATATTCGTAACGTAATGTTTATCGAAGCAAAAAAAAATACTGTAATATCAGATTTTCCCAATATCCTGCAACCCTAATGCCAAATCTTCAAATAAATTAACTGAGGCAAGAGC
The DNA here is from genome assembly GCA_903798035.1 of Danio albolineatus. Taxonomy (NCBI): domain Eukaryota; kingdom Metazoa; phylum Chordata; class Actinopteri; order Cypriniformes; family Danionidae; genus Danio; species Danio albolineatus. The sequence goes on along the minus strand of CAIGQQ010030319.1, from coordinate 844,733 downwards.
CTGGCTTTTTTTACCTGCAAGCAACAGTGTGAAACTGTAAGTGTCATAAATGGAGTGACAGCAAAATGTTCGAATGCGTTTCAATTCTGTCTTTTATTAGCTTCTGCGTAACTTGTGTGTTGCTGCCAACATCCATTCAAGGAGACTCCATCCAACGAGCTGTTTGTACAACTCTTCTTCTTCCTACATATGTCTCCTCATCTACTGTACGTAAAAATAGACCACGGGAGATGGTTATAAGACTAACATGACAGCTTTTTTAAAGAGCGTGGAGCTGACAGGTTTGTGTAAATGACATCATTAAAGACTATTCAAAATTCAACACATGACAATCGACCGTATAAAACAGGAGAAGCATCTTGTCACAAAACAGCAAACCTAGTCTATCGCATGATCCGCATCCACCGTACCTGGAAAGAAACTGACATTTTCTCTACACGCTCTTATCGACTTGCCATTGATTCTTGAAGTCTCAGTAATGCAAGTTTCATTATCTGAAAATAAAACAGAAGCACGGAAAAAAAATGGGTCGTCTTCGGACTGTGGAGATAAAAGTCAAAATGACCCTTTAGTTTTATTCTCTGCTGCTGAACTGTAAGGACCAGGATGAAGTAAGTGAGATCTTTTCAAGGGCACTAACACTAGACCTGGCCTTCTAAACTAATGCAGTAGGTCTTATCAGACGAAAGCATTTTAAAGAGTGCCAACGCTGTAGGTCTGACTGCTACGTTCACAGAAATGTTTCAAACCATCCATCTTGACCAAATAAGAGAGTGCCCTCACCTGTAAATGCCTCCAGTAGTGACCACTTATCTCAAGACACCAGCTCCGCTTTTAATAATACAGAGAGAGGGAGCAAGTGCAGGAGAGAGAGAGAGACTGAAAAAGTGAGAAAGAAACAGACAATGAAACAGTAAGAGGGAGGAAGACAATAGGAAAATGGCCTAAAACAAGGCTGGAGGCTGTTCAAACAACTTCTGCAACTTAATAATGCTGTGAGTTGATTTCAGACTCCAGCACAACCACTAAAAGCAAACGACGTCAAATCTGTATTTAAAATAAATATAAATAAATAAATAAATTCGGGTGACACAGTGGTGCAGGGGATACTGCTGTCACCTCATAGCAAGAAGGTCGCTGGTTTGAGCCTCGGTTGGGCATTTCTGTGTGGAGTTTGCGTGTTCTCCCGTGTTCGGGTGGGTTTCCTCGGGGTGCTCCGGTTTCCCCCACACGTCCAAAGACATGTGCTATAGGTGAATTGGGTAAGCTAATTTGTCCTTATTGTATGTGTGTATTGGTCCTCCAGATTGGGGGTTGAGCGTTTGGTTAATGACCCACTACATAAAATTAGATGTTGCGAAAAACATCAACATGGTGCGGCTAAATATCAGCTTCGATATAAACAGCCCTAGGAGTAAGTAAGTAAATAAATTAATTCAAAAGAAAAATATTGTTCACGAGAGGAAACTCTCCATACCAGCGGGTGGCAGTACTCACTCAAAAGAAAAACTAGTAATTCAGCATAACAAAAAATTAGACAACAGTTTGACTAGTGGTTATGGGACAGAACACAGCACAAAAAGCTAAACACAAAAAAAATAAAAATTGCGATGGGCCAATTTTGCCATTTTAACATGCATGGGTTATATTACAAAAGTAGAAATTCTGAAGACAATTCGATAACACTTTATTAATATTTGTCATTCCTTTTATGAGTGTCAGAATTATTTTCCTTAACCTCAGCTACAGCGGTATTGAAATTAGATCAAATAATTTTATGACATCATTATTTTTTTTAAAGTATTGACACTTCATCGTCAATAAAGTAGTAAAACCGCACAATCATGGCTCTTTGATTCTCCCAGTCGGTCGAAGACACAGGGCCAATACAGTGCACTCTATCCAGCAATGGGGGAGCTTGATCTTAGCATGTCCTGGAAAAAATTGCGACATAAATGCGACTGGATCACTCCCTTGTACTCCTTCTGGAAAGCTGATAACCTGGAGAATGCATGGCTCCAAGTCCTCAACTTTCTCGATGAGTACTTTATTAGCTGAATTCAACATTAACACAGTCTGTTCCAGTCCCTGCAGTCACTGTAACCATTTATGTGCTGGACCAAGTTTGTCAATATGTCGACCTTGTGACTCTATGCTTGATTTAAAACTCTCAAAAGACGCAACAACTGGAAGAAGAGCAGAGTCAATTGCTGCTTTCACCTGTTTTGCGATGGTAGAAGTTAGCTCGGAGATCAGTGTGGGACGGAGATCCAGCGGCAGCCTGTTGCCATGACTCTCTGTCACGACTGTCGACTAATTAAGTTTCCTCTGCCTTTCAGATGCCATAAATCCTTCCAAACTATAACCATCTGATGCGCAATTTATCAAAGAAACCACCAAATGTTTGGTGAAAAAATGAACATAAATATATTTATGACACAATTATAATGACCTCATGACAATCATGTTTATGACAGATTTATGACAAGTTATGTTATGTCAAAATGTCATGACAAAGACATCTTAAACAATGACCTTGTTGCATTTAAAATACTATATGAGTGAATGACACTTAGGGCGCCACGGTGGCCTAGTGGGTAGCACGTTCGCCTCACAGCAAGAAGGTCGCTGGTTCGATCCCCGGCTGGGCCAGTTGGCATTTCTGTGTGGAGTTTGCATGTTCTCCCCGTGGTTGCGTGGGTTTCCTCCGGGTGCTCCGGTTTCCCCCACAAGTCCAAAGACATGCGGTACAGGTGAATTGGGTAAGCTAAATTCTCCATAGTGTATGTATGTGAATGAGAATCTATGGATGTGTTTCCCAGAGATGGGTTGTGGCTGGAAGGGCATCCGCTGCGTAAAACAAATGCTGGATAAGTTGGCAGTTCTTTCCGCTGTGGCGACCCCAGATTAATAAAGGGACTAAGCCGAAAAGAAAATGAATGAATGAATAAATGAATGACACTTAACGACAGTTGCCATAAGCATGCATACAATTTCATTCACATCCATAACGTGTCATTTCAAATTCATAAAGTGTTACCAAAAAGTTCCAAATACTGCCCTTCTATAGGAATGACACAAAGATGTCAAAATGATTACTAAACTGTTACCATTGGGTAAACTATGCCTTTAATACCTCAGCATGGATAAGGATTTGTACAGGGCTTACAGCACTCAATCCGAGTCAATGCAGAGAGCCCCACTAATGTAGAGTTCCTTGCCCCAGGAGTATCCCTACTCTTTACTTAAGAAAGGGATCCATTTCCTATCCCATATCGCCGAACAGAAACGAGAGCTCTACACATATGCATAATTCATGAGGTCTCTCTTTCCTTACAAAGGTCTTACAGTAAATACACCTTCGCTATGAAGAGAGTATTGACAAACTTTCGAAAATGCTTAGACGTAATCTTTCTCCTACAGAAAAGTACAGCGTGAGGCTTTAAGCACATCCCAGCTTTAAAGAGGCACATTAGTGAGGAAAACGTCTGACCAGGGCCATAGCATCACCATTATGAACACTGAAGACGACACTGGAAGCTTAATCCGCTATAATTTGCTCCGCTTTGTGCTGGTTACATTCTCAACTGGAAAAGAATTAAGCCATGTTTAGAACGCATCATTTTTTCCTGAATTCGATTTGTTTGATGGTTTGGTGTTGCGAGGATTCATAAACAAAAAATTCAATCATTAGTTATTGTGTAGTGTGTCATAGTGCACAACAACCAATGACATGCCTGTGATACTTCACAACATCATCGCAGAAAATTCTAGCGTGATCTTTTTGACAGGTTGCATCGCTTGTTTTTATTAAGCTTTTTGATGAGTTGTAGACATCACGAGATGATTGATCATGAAGCAACATGTATATAGTGGTCCTTTGCTATAACGCAGTTCACTTTTCGCAGCCTTGCAGATAGGCCTGTCACAATAATTAATATATCGACTTATCGAACAATACATGGACATGACCTCAATTATTTTTGGTGATGCAATATATATCGCCCATACGTAAAAACCAAATCTTGCAACGTTTTAGCTGATTGCACAACCATTCTATCTCTATTGGAGGTGTCAGTGTCAGTATGGTTAAAAAAAACTATAGTATTTTCCATAAATTTTGATGTGGGTGTCTGACAACTGAAAATAGATCTGGTAGCAGATATCGCAGCCTCTGTTACTCTTTACCTTGCACTTTTTTGTTAATGTTTATTATTTTTTATTATTTGTTTAGGATATGTATTCTCACATTCTGATTCCAATGCCTAGTTATTAAATTGTTAAAATGACTATAATTAAATATTCTTTAAAATAAAATATGATGCGTTCTTTGGAAGAGTGTACTTACATATGATGATATTATATTGTCATTCTGGCATTATATAATGAGCGACTTAAAATGGTCTTAAAATGACAATAATATCGTTTATCGCGATATATTTTGGTGCAATATATCGTACAACAAAAAATAGATATCGTGACAGGCCTACTTGCAGATTTTTTTTTGTGCAATTTTACATGCGTCTGCATCTGCGTACTGATTAGCGCATTGTGCTCTCCGTCCTGACTGGCTGTAGACCATTGTCAATCAATCTCCACCATGCCGTGTCTCTCGCTAGCAGTGTGACTCTGAAGTGCTGTGCAGTATGTTTGCAAGTTTTCCGCCCACAATGTCGACGAAACATCCCGCACTGTCAAAGGTGCCAGCGGTAGCACCCAAAAGGCAGAGGAAGATGCTGACCATCGCACAAAATGTTGAACTTCTGGACATGCTGAAGGAAGGTAGAAGTTACGTTCCTTTAGGGCGCCTTTATGGAATAAATAAATGAATATTAAATGGTTTTGATCTTTGGTTTGATTCTATAATACTGGACTTATTGTTCTACGAAGGTTTGAACTTTGAGAGTGTTTAAACAAGAGAGAAGAGTGTGAAAAGGTTAATGCCTGTCTGAGAAAAGTGTATAAAGTGTGTAGTGAGGAGTTTTGCAGCCTTAAAACATCTATAATACTAGAAATAAAGCGGACTTCTTCACGGATTTTGCTTATTGCAGGTTATTTTTAGAACGTAACTCCCGCGAAGAGCGAGGGACCACCGTACAGGCTTATTTGTTACACTCTAAAAAAAAAAGGTGCTAAACAGCACCAAAACTGGTTCTTTGGTCGTAACGAGGGGGGAACCTTTTTTGGTGCTATACAGCACCTTAAAAAAATAGGTGCTATATAGTACTTTTGTCAAATGGTGCTATATAGCACCTATATTTTAAGGTGCTCTTAATGTTACTTTACCCTTTCCGCAAATAAAACCGGCATAAGAGTTTTGAGAATTAGCTAAAAGAACAAGTGCTTACCAGTAGTATTGGTGCTATATAGCACTTTAAACACCCCAAAGAACCACTGAAAAACCTTTATGGTGCTTTAAATGTTCTTTACACAGTAAAAGTGCTATATAGCACCCTGACCACCTTAAAGAACCACTGAAGAACCACTGAAGAACCTTTATGGTGCTTTAAAGGTTTTTTACACAGTAAAAGTGCTAAATAGCACCTCAAATATTGCAAAGAACTTCTGAAGAACCACTGAAGAACCTTTTTTTTTAGAGTGTACCCAAGACACGTCAAGATTGTATGTAGACAAAATTGCGTTACCAACCACAAAAATAGTTTGAACAAAGCTGGAGGTGTGTAACTTGATGTTTTACATGTTCCAATTTCTGAACTACCTAGCAGGATGCTAAGAGTCAAGGTACCTTTTGTCACCTAATGAGTAAGACTATCACAAAGTCAAGAGTTTTCACTCTCGCTAATCAGAACAACACCATATTCCCAGTCATCTCTCTGTTCGGTCAGCAGAGCCGTGCTAAGCTCATTTCACTCTCACCGGAATGAATAAATTGGCTCGAGTCTGTCTTCAGACCACCTTGTCCCGACAGAAGGTCAATACATCAATAATGCGTGCAAATACACGAAAAAGCAATTCAAAGTCGCTACTTTTTTTTCCTTCTCAAGCACGTTCCTACAACCTAAGAACCGTTTCTTTTCCCTCCCGACAAGTCTCCTCAGATACAACAAAGCAATCCTTCATGAATATTCCAAGACATGTCAGAAGAAAACTGCAGCTATGGTGGTCGCGTAACCCTGGGATGACTTCATAATCAATCCCATGATTCCTGTGGAGCACATGCACCTGGTGCTCCTCAGAGCGGATACTGTGGCAACTCTCAATTCCGCTGCGACAGCCACTTATTGAACAGTGCCGCAATGAATCTATCCAACCTGTCCATCGCTAGTGAAGATATACATGCCTCAGCCATGTTTTCCGTAATGAGAGGCTGGCTTATTTTCGAAGACGATGTAAGACATGAAGGACCATTTATTGACACGCTCTGAAGCGTACGCTTGACTTCCTTCCTTCTATCCGCAGTGCTGAGGTGAGGAGACAGCAAATGATCGCAGAGCAATAAAGAGGGATCAACTCCATAATGAACTCAATTGGTTTTGTGTTGATTAGAGCTCATTTCAATAACTAGTATCGGTCGTAATATTGTTCAAAAGGCTCAGGGGAGCAATAACTGACAGTGGGCAAGACAGACAACATATTAGCAGAGTTGCAGAAGGATCACCTCTTGTTGCCTTGTGTACTTATCCCCAAACTAATGCATTCTAACGTATTGTGCGCAGCATCTTGGGTGTAATTGACCCGAGGTTAATCACAGCGCTGACCTTTGAGAGACGACAGAGGAAAGGAACAAGATATACTGCGCTTTCGCTATGACCTCCAGACAACAAGCAATATGTTCCCCAAAAACAGCCTTTTTCATAATACAGCTCTAATCCCATTAGCAATTCAACGGAATAAGATTCGGGCTGGTTTACAAAGCCATTTATCAAACCAGCTTGTAAAGGACGAAATACATTTGGTGCTTGAGGAAAATTAACAAACCGTGTCTCGGTGCATCTGTGCATAAAACTAGGAGAACTTCAAGAACAAAAGGAAGCCGCCAGGCCACAATTCTCCTGAGGGAAAAAAAAAAGATGACAGTCCTTGAAGCACAGTGCTGACCAACTACAGGTTTTCCTAATTTTCTTTACCACCTGCTGGACCTCTTTGCTGCTTCAACTTGCTTTAAAAGATCAGCTATTGTTGTAATCCCCAGGGATGGTTAGAAACTTTAATGACTACTAACTCATGAACATTCGGTGGTCCTGTATCGACAACTGAGCAATTTTTTATGACCTACTTAATTTGAAGTTACCGCTGAACCCCAAAAACTTATTGCACTTATTCCACATTCACATCAAGGCTCAAATAAGGCTTTTTTTCTCAACATTAAACCACCACTCTGGAATCCTACAGTATAACCAAAAGACTATCTTAAATACGAGGTAAACGCTGAAGTGGCCACAGCTATAGAATCTAGCCCTATTTCTCACAGCGCTGACCTTTGAGAGACGATGGAGGAAGGAGCAAGATATACAAGATACATAATTTGTTATGACCTACTTTAATTTGAAACTACCCAAAAGTTACAGCTTAGCCCCAAAAACTTATTGCACCTATTCCACAGTCACATTGGGGCTCAAATGGGGCTTTTTTTTTCTCCACATTAAACAACCACTCTGGAATCCTACAGGATATCGCTAAAGTAGCCACAGCTATAGAATCTAGCCCTACTTCTCCAATAACAATCTGGTAAAGGTCTCTCCCTGGACAGAAAAATGACATATTGAAGATGTCATATACGCTAGCTGACAAAAGTCTTGCACCTATCCAAATTTTAGGAACAACAAATAATAACTTGACTTCTAGTTGATCATTTGGTATCAGAAGTGGCTTGAAAGGCAAACGGCTCTAGATTATGCTTATTTTACATAAATAATATATGATCATGCCTTGATTTTTAATTATTCAATTAGGACAGGAAGGTCTATCTTTGCTTAGACAAAAGTCTTGTCACATAATGTACAGTATAGAACAAAGTCATGGTGCAGTGGGGAAAAAATAATAATAATGTGTATGACTCCCATGAGCTTGGGGGACTGCATCCATACATCTCTGCAATGACTCAAATAACTTACTAATAAAGTTATCTGGAATGGCAAAGAAAGCGTTCTTGCAGGACTCCCAGAGTTCATCAAGATTCTTTGGATTCCTTTTGGATGCTCCAAATGCTCAATAATGTTCATGCCTGGTGACTGGGCTGGCCAATCCTGGAGCACCTTGACCTTCTTTGCTTTCAGAAACTTTGATGTAGAATTTGCCCTCTCCTGTGGTAGTAATGTAATGGCAGCACAAATGTCATGATACCTCAGGCTGTTGATGTTGCCATCCACTCTGCAGATCTCTCGCATGCCCTCATACTGAATGTAACACCAAACCATGACTTTTCCTTCACCAAACTTGACTGATTTCTGTGAGAATCTTTGGGTCGATGCAGGTTCCAACAGGTCTTTTGTGGTATTTGTGACAATTGAGATGCAGTTCAACAGATGATTCATCGTAAAAATCTACTTTCTGCTACTTTTCCAAATGATCAACTACATGTAGAAGTTAAGTTATTATCTGTTGCTCTTACAACTGAAATTGACGACAAGACTTTTGTCAGGTAGTGTATTTATATTTTCAATGTTACGTTCTTTGAATTGTGGTCCAGAAAAGACAAGAAATGTGATTCCCAGAGCGCTAGCCACCCAGTGCGTAGTTTGAAACCCTGCTCTCCAAAACGAGATTCAGAACCAAATCAACAAGGCACAAAAACACTCTTCAAGCAGTGGTTCTCATTATCATCGGATCCACGATACCTCTGATAAATAGTCAATACTGCACTCTAAAACATATAAAAACTGCTGCGGGTATTCAGCACATTACATTTGCAGGCTGATACACATCTACACACTCCGACTTGCTTAAACGAATGGATGCATTGTGCTATATACAGATTAAACATAATAAATTCTCAGTACAAGTAAGGATACTGATGTAGCTTGCTTTATGTACACAATTTATTTTACCGTTACACAAATATATAACCATTTAAAAAGAAGCCAACAAGGTCATTCATTTGTGCCTGTTTATGTAGCCTTAAGAAATAAGGCCATAATGAAATTCAGTTCTGATGTTGAACCTTCGATTTTTCTTAAAGCAAAAAAAAAAGTGCTTATTTCAGTATGAGGGAGTATGAGGTGCGATCCAGCACGATCATATGGCACGGTATCCGTTCACACTCCAATGATAAGATCTGATCCCATTGGAAAACCACTGTAATTGGCTGCACACCAAGCTCTTCTTATGAACGGTGGCATCTAGGAGCACGCAGGTCATTTCTATCATCTTATCGACTGCCCAGGAGAATATTCCAACCACAGGCAGGGTGAATCCATATTCCCTGCCGTCCAGCAGAAACCATCGGGGAAATACAGTAGAAAGATGCACAGTAAATACAGGATGAATACATGGATGCTCTGAGGACAGAACTGAAGGTGACAAAAGTGGGTACGTCAAGAGTCTTAAGGCTCCTATGGTAGAAACAAGCAGGGACTGTTCTAGCCTTATTTTTATCTAGCAGTCAGTGTTTCTTTCTGAGCTGCCTTTATTTCTTTCTCCTCTGCAAATATTCCACTTCTCCTTTCGCCACCCTCTTATTTTCTGTCGGTCTCCGTCACACCCACGTAGACCTTGTGGAGTCTAGTGAACTCATCGAGCACCTACAAATGTGCACACACACACGTATATCTATATGAAGCGCAAGTAAAGTCTTTAGCACTCTGTAGAATGAAACGAACAATGTTATGGCTGATTTATGTGTTTGATTTCAAGCACTACATTTGAGCACACACTTTTCAGATGAGAGTATTAAATCCGCCAGGACAAAAGGGGTAACAATCGGCAGGGAGTGGACGTATATCATCTGAATGCCCCCAGATCAAGTCAGCAACACACACAGAGGGAGAAAAGCATTCGCCAAACTGCAAATCATTTTCATTTTGAAATCAAATGTCCTATTCAAAGCACTCGTAAACGACAAGCATCGACTGGTGCAACTGGTCAGTGTTGCCGTCACAGTTTACGAGTACTTTACGCTTTTTCGAAAGGCCACTAAAGAAATTGTAGGACTTCAATTTATTTCAACACAACATTTAAATAACAGCTCTAAAAAAGGAAAGCCAAAAAATAAAACAAGCATCATTAGGTCCAGTGGTGAGACAAAGCTTCATGTAAACTGTCCCAATCCCCAAAAGACAAAAATCCCAGCACATAGTCAGGTAATGAGAGCAATGGGAGGGAGGTATATGTGTGTTTATGTAAAATTAGCTCAGTTATAATGATGTAGCAGTGAAGAGACCATCGTTAGAGAGGTCACTAAAGAAACCAGTAAGTAGAGAAAAACATACAAACAAGTGGGTGAAAGGTGTATCTGTGCAGCTCTCTAATGGTGCTTCAACAGCGTCATCTCAGCAACGTAAACAGAGGTTACTCACTAGAGGAGTGCAGGGCGTCCAGTACTCTGGGTTCAGCTCGGCTCGGGAGCGAAGGTCCAGGTAGTCGGGATTCAGCTCGGTGCGGGCGCGGGTAAGCGTTCCCTTAAAAGGCAAGAAAAGCGGGGATTACAAATCTAGTGTTGAATGATGGGAAATGACTGATGATATTGGTGGAATGACACATGCTGGAAGTGATGAGAATGTAGGGGGAATCAAAGCTAGCCATACCATCAAACCTGTCCCTAATTCCACCCATATCCTACCCCAAGAGCTCTTGAAATACATTATGAAAAGAATAAGTACATTGTATTTATTTTTTAAAGCAAGTACACAGTAATTAAGGCCATCTAGTACATAGTGGGAAAGAACTATCTATAATTTTACCCATACAATGTATGGGTTAGAGTTAGGGGCCATTGCCAGAAACATAACCATAAGACTGGATTTGTGGTCCAGGATCAAATTTCACACATTGCCTTTTATCACATTAGCCATAGTTTTAACACTGATTAATGTTGTCACGACACTGGAATTCGATAATAATCAGTATCGAATCAGCAGTTTACTGAGTGTAACTACAGACACAGGGGCACTGGAGCATTTTAAAGCCTTGAAGATCAGTTGATTCATCAGTGGATCACTCATATGTCAGCCATAATCAGACCATCTGATCTGCTGCTTTAAAATGCTTCAGTGACCCTGTATCTGTGTTTGCACTCAGTAAACAGCGGTGAGTTCGGTGAACTGATGACCTTCACAGCCAAATCACAGACATTTTTGTTAAGCAAGTAAACACAATGGCAAATCAATGCTGTTTACGAACGCTCTCAACAGTGCTCAAATGTTAGCTGTAAACGGACGTTTAAAAAAAAAAAACTGTACTAATTGGTACTGAATTCCAGTATCATGAAAACCCTAATGCTGTTATTAGTGCAGTACTCATGTTGGGGTCATAAGTTGGTCACTATCAGTCGATTCATCAGCGGATCGCTCATATGTCAGCTCATAAACAGACCAAATGATCTTCGCTGCTTTAAAATGCTTCAGTGACCCTGTATCTGTGTTTGCACTCAGTAAACAGCGGTGAGTTCGGTGAACTGATGACCTTCACAGCCAAATCACAGACATTTTTGTTGAGCACGTGAACACAATGGCAAATCAATGCTGTTTACGAACGCACTCAACAGTGCTCAAATGTTAGCGGTAAACAGACGTTTAAAATAATACCGAATTTCAGCATCATGAAAACCCTAATGCTGATATTAGTACAGTACTCATGTTGGGGTCATAAGTTGGTCACTATTTAGTGAAAGGTGGTCAATAGGGGCTTGACCATCTAGCATGTGAATCATCATGGATAAGCTTGAACCATTACATTATGAGTTCCAAAGTTGCTCTAAAACACAGCAAACTAGTTTAGACTATTTTTTTCAGCCTTGTATTTTTGGCCTCTAGAACACAACAGCAAACAACATGATCTCTGAAATTTGCCCATGTCTATTTCCTGTTTCAACAGGTACTAAAAAATCAAGTCTTTAAAAAATAATCAATAAGACACTTCCATTAATCATCAGAACCAAGGGAAAATATATATATATAAAAATAGTTTCTTAGAATTTCTGACCTTCAGTGGCATCCTTAATATTTGAAACACGAGCGTAAAATTACGGGGCTCTCAATTTCCAAACACTCGGTCAACTCGAAAGGTGCCAAATTACACAGCGCTTTTAGGCTGAGGCGGAACTGAAGATGTTTTCTTCTTCACGCTTTGTGTCCAAAATGATACAGACTGATTATATCTCCTTTGAAAATGAAATTGCCTTTATAAGCATACGGCATTTGTGTTTGACAAACCTCCGCCGCCAATCTCGGCAAAATATCCTGCTTTCAAATCAGTCTGCCCTTTGTTAGGTAATCTGCTTTTCTCTCTCTCTCACGCTCTGTCTATTCTCTTCTGTGCTTTCTTACATGCGATAGACGGAGGGACGCATATGAAACAAACACATATGAGTGGTGACATTTCAAATGATATTAGACTGATACTTGAGCAGGGAAAGCAATCAAAAAAGGCTTCGGCGGAGGCAAGGCGGCCTCATTGAAATTCACAAACAAAGTGAGAGAGACGCTAAAACCTATTGCTTATTGTACAGTTGCGAATTAAAACCTAAATGTTGACCTGAAAGAAACAAAACAAAACAAATAAAGCCTTTGGTATATTGACTTTATGATGATGAACAAGACTAGATTGCAAGTTACGAAACGTGCGCTTAGTTTTGCATGACTTTGAAGGTTACGCAATCTACAGTAAAAGCCATTTCTGTGCAATATACAATATATAACATATGGAAAAAATGAAAAGTCTGATATTTCATCCCATGCGTTATTGCTTGTTTTGTGGCATCACAAAATACACAGCTTTACCGAAATACCTTTTACACATTTTATAAGCGCCTACGGAGTTGCGATCTTGAAAGTACAATGTTTACATTTTTGCTTTTTTTTTTTGCAATATTTTGTATTCTTTGCTTTTATGTTGGACCTGTACATTTTTGAAAAGTGTTTTACATATTTATTTTATATTTTAACATTTTTGATTAAACATTTGCCTCGAATAAAACTATGCTCAAAGTATGCTATATTGACACGAGTATCTAGACTTCACCGCGCTGCAGAATAGGTTGAGGTATAATAATATGTATTTAATATTTATTTAATATTAAATTAAATATTTATTTAATATTAAACAAATAATATTTTTACATTACCATGAGGGTTGGGCTTAAGTTTAAGGCTAATAAATGAATGCGTAATTTGATAAATAATATAAATACTTCTCGCTAACTTACAATTGCAGCTGTATCTCTTCTGACAACAACAGCGGTGCCATTATGTAAAAACAGTAGTAAACAGTAACGTAGTAAACAGTCAAAGTAACGTAGTAATGTAAAAACATTAGTTGAACCAAGTATTATTTATGTTATATATTAAATATATTTGTTTAACCCCCACCCCAACCCTAAACCCAACCATCACAGTACAGTAAAAAATATTAATTATTGTTATACAGTGTCATAAAATAAACTCTGCTATATTGATGTGCATAACGCACTTCCGGCCAGCCGCATATCCGATCTAGGCTTTACCCCTTTAAGAATTGTCATTTCACTCACCGGCCATTTTTTGAAAAGCCTCTCAGGCAGTATGCTCGGCCAAAAACAGTTTGCCAAGCTTGCGATTACATTGCATATTTGGAATCACCGATAAAATTAAACAACAACAGGTTGCCCGAGCTTATGCCCATGCGAAAGGAACGAGATCACGACACCAACCTCGTTTATGGCCATTCTACACACGATCATCCTCTGCATAATGCTTCGTCATATGACGTTGATTTTCTGAAGTAATTCACAACTTGGTCTTGATTGTGAATCTCCTCCAGAAATGACAGTGACTCTTTGTTTACAAGTTTGTGGCGTTTGAGTAGTTGCTGATGTCATGGGATGTGCATTTGACAGGACAAACTGTACCTCGCGTTGGTTTCATACAGATTACAAAATGTAAAAAAAACTTTTGTTTTCAAGTGTAGTTGGTTCATTTGAAAGCACAGATTTCAAGCTTTATATGGATATATTTGTTATGTCTGAGAAGCAAGTATGCACTGAGATTCCAGTGTGTTTGTTGCCCACCAAACTGTCGAAAAAGCACACGTCTGGTCCGAGGTTTTCCCCCAGAGAAACGTCAGTCTATATTGATCGATGATTGGCTCCTGTACTAGTAGGCGAGGCTTAATTCGCCATTGTAATCGTTACACTTTCCCTTATTCAAAACTATATGAGTGACATGTCTTGTGTATTCTACAGTCTTTGGTAACAGTCACAAAAAAACCTATGCAGGAGGGTAAGCTGGAGTATTTAAAACTCACGTATGAAAGGATTATAACGAGTTTTTAAAAAACAACACAATTCTTAAGTTTTTAGGAGGGACAACTTAATTGTTTTATGGTTCATCCACTTAAATTTGTAAAAACAATTAAGCTAACTTAATCGATTTGTGTTGGGACGAGATGAAGGATTTATGCGGAGTATATCCTCAAAAAAAGAAGTATGTAAAAAGAAAGTCTTTTACATTTGGTCAATATAAAATCTACTAATTGATTAATTTGACAAATAAATATTATGTTGTGTATCATATCGCTATTATATCATGACATAAAGCATTATCAGGATATAAGATGAGCTTTCGTTATATGAGTTTTTCAGCCCTATGCAATAGTTCACTCATTTTCCAAATGCCCTCTGCTACATTATGAATACTAAGAAATTGGTTTACTTCCTTCGGAAAGAGCAGTTTTTCATTTTCCATCCCTTTGCGTCAGAGCTAACGAAATGCAGTAAATTGTGACGATGTGAACAGTCTATGATGTATACCGTAATTATCTGTTGATTTACAAAATGGCTGGCCAGTAATGAGGCAGGGCCGATGAGAGGCCTAGACATACATCACTGTCTCTAACCCCAGAATGCCTTCGAGAGCACACCCTCGCCCTCTTACACGCATTATTTATCCCGTATACATCTCAGCAAAAAAAAATGCTTTTCTTACTTAGACTTTTGGTCTTCTTTCTACTCCAAATATCTGAATGCTCTTTAAGAAACACTCCACCTGTCTTTGAAAAAGGCTCATTTTAACTTGAGCCATTTCTTATCCATTCAGCTGATTTCTTGTTCTAGCAATTCTTTCAAAAAATTCCAAAAAGAGTTTTGATAATTTTTTTTATGATTTTAAGCTTGAGTCTTCTGTAGAACAGTGGCACAGTGGTTAGCACAGTCGCATCACAGCAAAAAGGTCACTGGTTCGAGTCCCAGCTGGGTCAGTTGGCATTTCTGTGTGAAGTTTGCATGTTCTCCCTGTGTTGGCGTGGGTTTCCCCCACAGTCCAAAGAGGTGAATGGTTATCGTCCCACACTGTAAAAAATGGCCGTGATTTCAACGGTAAAAAAAAAAAAAACTGTAAAAATGCTACAGTAAAAATCCGTAACCTGCCCACATAGCACATGGACTTGGCCCAAATGTGGCCTGATTATGGCACTGCTGGCTTGTTGCCGGTACTGGCATGCAAAATGTTAGCTGAATGTGGGCCATGCATGGCAATGATGGCACTGCATGCATGACGGCAAACTACATTTGGGCCAGTTGTGGATGGGAGGTGTGTGGCCCAGATCAGTGTAGCGAGAGTTCACATTGTTTAGGTAACATTAGGCTGGGTTATAGCTCAGTTTTTGGGGTTTCTGGTTAAAGTATAAACTTATAGCTGAGAATCGGTACCAAAAATAAACCTGTTTTTGCTCAGTTCAGGGCAAGTTAAGGGTAGTAAATAGGTTAATATTCGGGCCGGTTATGGCCCATGTGTGGCCCTTGTCTTTAATCCAGTTATGGGCCACTTCAGGACCGTCATTCTTTGCGGTACTTCCCACAAAGCAAATAGACTTGGCCCAAATTCGGCCTCGTTATGGCACTGCTGGCGTGTTGCCGGCACTGACATGCATAATGTCAGCCAAATGTGGGCCATGCAAGGCAATGATGGCACTGCATTGCATGACGGCAAACTACATTTGGGCCAGTTGTGGATGGGGGGTGTGTGGCCCAGATCAGTGTAGCGATTGTTCACATTGTTTAGGTAAAATTAGGCTGGGTTATGGCTCAGTTTTTGGGGTTTCTGGTTAAAGTATAAACTTATAGCTGAAAATTAGTACCAATAATAAACCTGTTTTGACCCAGTTCAGGGCCAGTTAAGGGTGCATTCTTTGCGGTACTTGGGCCAAGGAAAAAGTTATTGTGTAGTCGTAGCTGGGCCAGAAAATATTTGCTATGTGGGTAGCTGAGAATCGGTACCACTAATAAACCTGTTTTGGCCCAGTTCAGGGCCAGTTAAGGTTGATAAATTGGCTGAGATTCACGCTGGTTATGGCCTATGTGTGGCCCTTGCAGGGCTCAACAAAAAGGACTGCCCGATGGCCCGAGGATAGTGTGAGAGACACTCTGGACAGTAGACAGAATCGTTACTGGCCCGATCAGGCCAGTGCTGCCTTGTCACTAAATTTTAATTTGCCTGCGACTATTGGTCAATTGCATGCATTTTTTGTCTTAAAATCAAGAAAGTTTGTGCTTTCAAGTATTTGAATGCTACCTTGTCTGGGAAGTCGTAAATACCATATTGCTTTTTTTGGGTTCCTCTTATCTGACTGGATATCGTGAGCATGTTATTTTTTCCCGTAACCTGGTAAAAACCAACACAGCGAAGAAACGACAACATGACGGCAGCATCAAATTATGAGGCTTTAAGAAAATGTCTGTTTTGTGATGTTTTGCTGGAATGTTTAAGTCATCCAGGTTTTGTTTTGCAATAAAAGACCTGCACATTTTCCTTAAATTTTTTTAAAATAATTTTTGACACATTATTTAAAATATGTGGCTAAAAAATAGCAATTAACTTTTCTTTCTTTTTTTTGGTGGGGCCGGTAAAAAATTTTGGCAGGGCAAGTAAAAATCTGAACCACTGGTCCAATTAGGCCAGTAGAAAAAACCCTTAGTGTTGAACCCTGCCCTTGTCTTCAATCCAGTTAT
Organism: Danio albolineatus; assembly: GCA_903798035.1. Lineage (NCBI taxonomy): Eukaryota > Metazoa > Chordata > Actinopteri > Cypriniformes > Danionidae > Danio > Danio albolineatus. The sequence continues at coordinate 827,635 of CAIGQQ010030319.1, read as the reverse complement.
GGGCCACTTCAAGACCGTCATTCTTTGCTGTACTTGGGCCAAGGGAAAAGTTATTGTGTGGTCCAGAATTTCCTGCATGGCACATGACTTTTTATGCTTTTTGTTGCCATTACTAAGGATCTTTTTAGTTGTTTACCCATCAGTGATGTACATTAGAGATTTATGTTACATCTAATATTGATAAACAATGTATATCAACATTATCATTTCTGTTTTTGCAGTGCATCATCAAACCTCAAGTTGCGTTTGCAGTGCCAATGCATCAAACATTATTTTTTCATCCGTCTATTTATTTATTTATCTTGAACTTGGTGCCGCCCACACTGTGTGTTTTAATTAATGTCAGCTTGACCCTGACGACACGCTTTGGCAGTTAGCACCAGTTGATTCACTACTCCATCTATTAGTGAGCGAGAGAATAAGACAAGAAAGCTTAATTCTAGTGCACTGGCTTATGGTTTTGACTCTTTAATTGTATTAATAATTTATATATTTTTTACAGTAATCTAACTTTTGGCTTGTGCTGAGTGCGTTTTTGGTGTGTGTAGTCTTGAGAACAAGCCTTCTGTGTTCGAGTGCTTCTTTTCTCGCAGCAAGATGTGTGATCAAAGCCAGAAGGAAGCCTGCTTCCGTTCTGTAAAAGTACAAGCTGTCTGTCATCTGTCCTTCATTCCTTTAAACAAAGCATGTTCTGCTGAACTGAACATATTCGGAGCTTAAAGAAAGTGGGAAAAAAGGAGCTTCTCGACTTCCTGTTCAGGAGAACAAATTTGAATCAAATCACACACACACACACACACACACACACATACATACAATGCAGTCTGTGTGAAGGGTATGAAGCTATTCCACTGCAGGTTTCTGTCAGCACTCTTGTTTTGCATGTGAGAGTCACTATGCACCACAGGTTTGGGTCAAACATTGTCATGGATGAGAGTGTGAATTTAATAACCGCCTTGCTTTTGAGTGTGTGAATTCGAATTGGACACACGCCACAGGGAGCTGGACTGAAATCAGCATGACGGAGAAGAAATGAAAATTAAAAATATGAATTTTGGTATATTAAGTGTCCTTCTAATAAGTAGTGTGTGATATTTGTTGGACAATCTCTTATTTGTTCTTTCAACAAATAAACCAAAAACATCTTGAAAGCATGAAACCTACTAGAATGAACTTAAAGGGATAGTTCACATGAAAATTCTGTCATCATTTACTTACTCTTCACTTGTTTAAACCAGTTCGAGTTTTTTTTTGTTTTTGTTTGATTTATTGGACAAAAAAAAAGAGATCTATTGCAAAATTATGGAAAGCTGTAACCATTGACTACCATGGTATTTGGTTTTCACACTTGTCAATAGGTAAATACTTCCAACTTTCTTCAAAATATCACCTAAAAAAAAAAAGGAATATATTGAAAAATCATGGAAAGCTGTCACCATTGACTTCTATGGTATTTGGATTTCACGCTTATCAATGGTTACAGACTTTCAACATTCTTCATAATATCTCCTAAAAAATCTAACTGATATGAAACACAGAAAGAGATTTATTGAAAAAATGATTGAAAGCTGTAACCATTGACTTTCATAGTAATTGGTTTTCAAGCTTATCAATGGTTACAGACTTCCAACATTCTTCAAAATATCCCCTAAATATGTTACTGATATGAAACACAAAAAGAGATATATTGAAAAATTATTGAAAGCTGTAACTATTGACTTCCATAGTATTTGGTTTTCAAGCTTATAAATGGTTACAGACTTCCAACATTCTTCAAATTATCTCCTAAAAAATCTGATATGGAAAACAAAAAGAGATCTACTGAAAAATAACAGAAATCTGTAACCATTGACTTCCATAGCATTTGATTTTCACGCTTATCAATGGTTACAGACTTCCATATTAAAAGTTCCATGAGTAATCTCCTAATTTAGTTCTTAAAAATAACTAGACATTGCTTTAAATTATATTAAGGAATGCAGTATATTTTAAAAATGTTTAATGAAGTTATAACAGCAAAAACATAAACAGTCCCATTAATACAATGGAGTTCAATGCTGAATACACTAAGCTGCACCCGCCTTTGCCTTGATTTGCTCACTGTCTTGTGCATCTTGTGCATTGCCTGAAAATATTTGTTTCTTTCTTTAATTCTTTCTTTCTTTCTTTTTAATCTGATGAATATGCAAAACTAAAGAAATCCCAAAACAAACAAACAAAAGGTTAACATTACATTCAAAATGACAATGTTTTTCCCTGACGACCAACCCATCATTCTCCTTCTCTTCTCAAATAAAATGGTGGGCCAAATCTAAGGTTGGAATGGACCAAATTTAGCCCGTGGGTTCTAGTGTGCGCTAAATGTATGCACTTTTTTTTTAGATCGGAAAAGTTTATTAGATCAGAAAAATATCCAGTTTTACCTGTTTATTTTAGTGTGATCATTGCATAAATAAGCTTTCAGATTAGCTTTTCTCTAGGGAAATGTTGTATCACAAGAAATACTGCTATCAACACAAAAAAGGAACTAACAATAACAAATCTAAACATCTGCCTGAGTTTTCATTCATTTGTAGTGTCTAAATGTTTGCATTTTTTTTTTTCGATCTGAAAAGTTTCTTAGAATAATGTCAGTTTTTACCTGTCCATTTTAGTATGATCGTTACACAAATACATATTTTTTAAAGCAAGCTTTTCTCTAGGGAAAGGTTGCTGCAAGAAATATCACTGACACAATAGTTTCGCCCTAGTTTGGTGTCTTAATGAAGCATTTGATGTTTGTGTGTATGTGCATACGAGTGTGTGCGACCTCCTTCCTGTAAACATGCTCCTCCATATAAAAGCTCTTTAAATAAATGATGATAGATAATCTAGATATAGAGAGCAAATGGGAAAATGCTGTCGAAGTCACCTGCCTATCAAGCGCACACTCTTATTTACCCTCGAGAGCGCCAGGCTACTTAATCCAGAGTAATATTCCACCCTTAATCACATTCATAAATTGGTAATGATATTCATGCACTTGTGTGATATATGGCAAATTATAATGTCAGCGTGTCTTAGCCGTGCCGTCGTCATTTGAATATGGGCTCTATTGCTTTAATAAATCATGGTGGGTGGGATATGGCAGTCATTAGGTTGAATGGCAGTACATAGTGGTGTAAAAAAGAAAGTGCATTCAGTCCTCATATGCATCATGCTGTTAATCATAATATGGCTAACGGGGATATCGGGATTCTCAAGATGCGGAAGGAGGGATGATGATGTTTTGGAGTTTTTCAGGTTGATAAATGGATTGTAAATAGGTTTATATTGTTCTAAAAATGTTCTGTTTCTAAATAAATGCTCTTTCGTGCTGATCATGATTTTTTTGAGCATCGCAGGAATAACCTTTAAACCAGTGGTCCCCCAAACCCCAGGTCGTGCACTGGTACCGGTCTGTGGATCAGTTGGTGCTGGGCCACACAAGAAATCATTATTTATTTCCATTTTATTTATTATCTGAGTGTGAACGATCTTTTATTTTGAAAAATCTTTTATTTTGAAAAAATGGCGGTATTCTCTTGCTTACATCTCAGTCATTTGAGTGCCAAAATTTAACCCACAAGTAGCAAAATGAGACGTGTCTGGGAAGTTTCTTTGCAAATAGGAAAAGGCCCAATGACTGCCAAGGACTTTTTTTGTCATATTTTACTCTTTACTGGTTCCATATTCATCTTTAGGAGATATTTTGAAGAATGTAGCAGAACTATGAATATTCATTCATTCATTTATTCATTCATTTTCCATCAGCTTAGTCCCTGATTATCAGAAGTCACAATAGCGGAATGAACCACCAACTATCCAACCAGCTGCAACCCAGTACTGGGAAACACCCATACACTCTTGCATTCACACACTCTTATACACTACGGCCAATCGAGATACCCAATTTACCTATAGCGCAATTCTTTGGACTGTGGGGGAAACCAGAGCACCTTGAGGAAACTGACGCCAACACGGGGAGAACATGCAAACTCCACACAGAAATGCCAACTGGTCCAGCCGGGTCTCGAACCAGTGACCTTCTTGATGTGAGGCGACAGTGCTAACCACTGAGCCACTGTGCCACCCAAATTATTAATATCAAGCCAACTTACTAGTTCCAAGTTACAATGTGTTTACCTACTTGTTAGTCAACTTGTTGCTTTTACCGCAATGGGTTTACTCACTTTAGGTACCTAATCACTTTTTACAGTGTACTCAGCAGACGGGTATAAAGATAGAAAGGCCCTATCTGATTGGTCAAATTTGGATAAATGCTCAGTGTCGATAGCCTTGTGGGCAGTTCCGCTTCGGCCATCCCAAATCTGCGCATCCCTAAAAAAAATGTATTTAACCTATCTGTGACATATTCTGTGAATATTCAGGCAGATCTCATTAGGAAATGTAACTATTTTACATTTTGTCGGTGTATTCGTACAAGTTAAAAGTTAAAACGCTAACTTTTAAAAACGTTTAAAAAAAAATTAAGTTATAACAAGTTAAAAACAAAGCACCAAACCATGCCTCTAAACCCAAACATCATTGGGAGATAAGCAAATTGTACTAACATATACGAATCGTGTTTTCACAACATTGGAATTCAAATTGAGCTGATATACGAGCAATCTTCTGATGAATCAACTGATCCTCACGGCTTTAAAATGCTCCAGTGTCCCTGTATCTGTGGTTACACAGTAAACAGCGGTGAGTTCGCTAAATTGATGACTTTTACGGCCAATCACAGTCCCAATGACATTCTGTTGAGCACGTGAACACAACTGCAAATCAGTGGTGATTAAGAATGTGCTCAACATCGCCCAAATGCAAGCGGGAAATGGACGTTTTAAAAACTTTAGTACCGAACGGTATCGAATTTCAATATTGTGTCAACACTATGTGCAAATGAGATCATGAAAAATTAATCCGAATTACCCACTAAGTCGAAAAGTTCCATATTGGCATGAGATATCGATACTTTTCCAATATATTGAGCAGCCCTACACCAAACCAAAGAATTTATATCATAAATCAGGAGCTTTTAAGAAAATAATGTGCCTGAAGGGATGCTATGGGACTGAACGACAGCTTCATGTCTTTCACACGAGCTTCAGTTCAAACAATAACACCCACAGCGCAGCTATTGATCTCATCATGTATCTCCCTTCAGGGGACAGTCTGCTTCAAACTAAATAAACCGTATCTCCACTGATTATTATGTTAAAGAGGGAGTTTTAGCTCCTCGGTGATACTTTATAGTCCATTTGCTAACGGTCTATTTTGTGCGTGTTTATTGAACGAGTGAATGAGTAGAGAAAAGCATTGTGGGGATAGAATGGGATTTAGACACAGCACTGGGTGAACATCATAAATAAAACAAAGGGTATCGCTGTTCTTGTTATTATTTACATTTTCATTTTTCATTTTTATATTAAACATTAAATGCCATATTCTTACATCTTTTGACAGATTTCTAAACATGGTATTTAAGATCAACATCAAAATGTGCCTAGCTAGCCTGTAAATCAGACATACTAATAAGTTAGTAAGCACTATTTATTATTTATATTATTTAGAGTTATAATTTTTTTGTCAGACCTACAAGGAACCAAATAAAGCAAATAAGCAAACAAACAAACAAACAAACAAATAAATTTAGTATAATAAAACAATAAATACCCTTTAAAAATATGTTGGTATTATTTTTATAATTTTTTTATATTTTATTGTTGTTTTGTATTATTTTCCATTGAAACAAAGTAGGGCTAGGCCGATAAGCGAATCACAATAAAATTTATGCAAATAACAATGATAAGCACTGGACTTTTTTTACTATATATTAATCTAAGAGCCGATCACACAACAGAAACGTGCAGCAATGGGTGTCTAAAAGAGTGTTGATATTAGAGATGTACCGAATTTTCAACCACCGAAAATTTAGCAGCAGATTACATGTTATGCCGTTTAATGGACCCTCTAATTTTTGTGGCTACAGTCATTGATGGGATCCGCTTTTCAATCTGAAAGCATTAACAACTAATATTGAAATATATATATTGTTATCATTCAATATGGAAAATAATTATCGAGATTGCATTTTTGCATGTTTGGTTTTTAGGATTTAGCATAACATTTAGCATATTTGGCTTTGTGTGTCATTGATAAAAGGTGATAGTAAAGACTTATACGGTTAGAAACTATTTAAATGAAAAAATAATATTTAAAATGTTACTTACAATTAAATTACTACTTACATTTTTATTCATTTTAGTTTGCAATTATGTCAGCTTATGGCTAAAAGAAATGTTTATCTTTCATGTTTGTTTATTTAAATTTCCCTAATTTGCTAATTAACTAATAAATTCCAACAAATTCCTGTTAATTTTAATTTAAAGCTTAAGGAGAATTGTTCCATAAATCTACAGTAAACGTCCTTGTTACTCTAATTTACAGAGATTCCATTTCTAATGAATCCCTTGCCAAATAAATACATTTAACTTTTTCCATGTACCTGTATAAAGAAATCTTCATAATTTTTTTTTTCCCATCAAGATTACATGTATGCATTCACTGGCCACTTAATTACACCAGCTCATCTGCTTATTACTGCAAACATCTACCTAACCACGACATCAACAGCGGCAGTGCATTTAGCCGTACAGATGTGGTCATGACGATCTGCTGAAGTTCAAACCCAACATCACAATGCAGACAAAAGGTGATTTATGAATAACTTTGAATGCGTCATGATTATCGGTGGCAGATGGTGTGGTCTGATTACTTCAGAAACTGCTGATCTACTAGGGTTTACAGTGAATGGCCTGAAAATTTCTGCTAACATCCGCCATACTGCATTAACACCTAAAACATATTCTACACGCAGCAACATATGAAATTTTGCTTACATGGCCTGATTTTACTTGAAATTGCATACATCCTCAAAATCTCTTATTACGATTTAAGTCATCTCATATACTGATACCGATATATTTTCTGTAACTTCAAATCAATTAACAGTTGAAGTTAGAATTATTAGCCCTCCTAAATTAAATAGCCCCGCTGTATTTATCTTTTCCCACACTTTGTGTTCATCAGACACATTTCTAAAACATAATAATAATAATGATTTATTTTATCTTTGCCATGATGAAACCACATAATATTTTCCTAGATATTTTTCAGTTTAAAATGCAATTTAAAGACTTAACAATTAATTAAGAAAGTTAGGGTAATTAGTAAATTTTTGTATAACGATGGTTTGTTCTGTAGACAATCGAAAAAAAAAAAGATTGCTTAAGGGGGCTAATAATATTGACCCTAAAATGGTTTTTACAAAAAATAAAACTGCTTTTATTCTTGCTGAAATAAAACAAATAAGCCTTTCTCCAGAAGAAAAAATATTATAGGAAACACTGTGAAAAATTCCTTGCTCTGTTAAACATCATTTAGGAAATATTTGAAAAAGAAAGAAAAAAATTCACAGTAAGGCTAATAATTCACACCACATGTGCTGTACATCAGTGGTGCAACAATACAGACTTCTCACAATTTGATTTTATGTCTCGGTAAGGTCTGGTATATGTATATGTTCAGGAAAAAAAAGCAGTGTCAAATAAAAAATAAATAAAAAAAACTCTACAAGCAAAACTATACAAAATGAATACAATATACCCCCCATCCATCCCTTCTCCATCCTCCTCAATTCTAAGTTCGGGCAACACGGCGGCTCTGTGGCTAGCACTATAGCCCCACAGCAAGGGGGTCGTTGGTTCAAACGCTAGCTGAGCGGAGTTTGCATGTTCTCCCCGTGTTGGCTCCGGTTTCCCTCACAGCCCAAAGACATGACCTATAGGTGAATTGAAGAAACTAAATTGACTATAGTGTGTGAGAGTGTATGAGCTTTTCCCAGTACTGGGAAGCGGCTGGGAAGGCATCCGTGCATAAAAACATATACTGGAATAGTTGGCGGTTCATTTTGCTGTGGCAACCCCTGATCAATAAAGGACTAAGCTGAAGGAAAATGAATTAATGAATGAATTCCTTCATGTTTTCCTAACACAAATCGAACACAAATGTGGTACCCAGCATTTTTTTACAGTCTGCTTCGAAACAGTAGACTTTCTATATACTGTCATATTACACAACACCACATCCTTGTTTTCGAGTTATAACTCATGCTTCAGCTTTGCATTCCTCATTTTAGCTCGGTTCAAAATCGAGGCTGGCAATTTCATTTCAAATTCATCCAGAAATTTGCCCTCTATTTTTCTTCAAAGCCTAACTTGATTACCTACAATAATAGCTCTTAATGAGCATGTCAAGGGCTGACCGCAGCTTTTAAGTGAAAGTATCACTTGCCTTTTTCTTTTTTTTTTTAAACGAATGCGTCCTTTTATGCCTGCTAATTAGGTTTCTTCCTACTGCGATGGCGCCTCTGTGTTCTCGCGGACTCTGTGACTTTGTGTCACAAAAGCGAGGGTGGTCCGCGCACAAAAGGTGTTACGTGGGTGTCAGCGACACATTTTAAAGTGCTTCCTCGCTCGCCACGTAGCAACCAGCAAAGACGTGCACCTGTGTGAAGGAGCGCAAGCCATTCTGACGAGTTCACCATGTTGCTTCTTCTCAAGGCCTCTTCATTAAAGCACCCGAAACCGTTCAGCCTAATTAATCTTTTCAGTGCACTTCACTTCTCTCCAGATAAGCGCTTTCTGTTTGTTTCCCCGCATTGATAATCAGGCAAATTTCCAGTTACAGTGGCAACTCTTACAGAACCCCTCCCCCTTGGGTCATTTTAGCGAAACTGATGATGCGTGCGAAATAAAAAAACAAGAGATAAACTGAACACATTTTATTAAGGTTGAAGCTTAGGGCAAAGAGCTCCTCGGTTACAGGATACAGTTGAAGTCAGAATGATTAGCCCTCCAGAATTATTAGGCCCCAGTACATTCTTTTTCCCCAATTTCTGTTTAACAGAAAGAAGTTTTTTTTATATATATTTCTAAACATAATAGTTTAAATAACTCATTTATAATACCTGAATTTATTTTTATCTTTGCCATAATGAATGTACACTACCTGACAAAAGTCAACTCTGAATGTAAGAGCTGCAAGTTGATTTTTTTGATGAATAATCTGTTGGAACTGCATCCCAATCATCAACAAATACTGCAGAAGACCTATTGGAACCCGCATGGACCAAAGATTCTCATAGAAATCAGTCAAGTTTGGTAAAGGAAAAATCATGGTTTGGAGTTACATTCAGTATGGGGGCGTGTGAGAGATCTGCAGAGTGGATGGCAACATCAACAACCTGAGGTATCAAGATATTTGTGCTGCCCATTACATTACAAACCACAGAAGAGGGCAAATTCTTCAGCAGGATAGCGCTCCTTCTCATACTTCAGCCTCCACATCAAAGTTCCCGAAAGCAAAGAAGGTCAGGGTGCTCCAGGATTGGCCAGCCCAGTCACCAGATATGAACATTATTGAGCATGTCTGGGGTAAGATGCTTGGCAATTTCCAAAAATCAAATTCATTTTATTAAACTATTATAATGACCATATTGTCTCCATAACCTACTGAAGAACAAAATAATTGTCAAAAGTAACATTGTTAACATGTTAATAACAAACATTAAAAAACAACAATCACAATAAAAAGCCATCAGCCTTATTTATTTATTTATTTATTTTTGTGAGCCCTGGGGTGGTTAAGTTATATTAAAGATACAGTAATAGCGTCAAACGCAGCAGATTGATTTTATGGCACCAGGTTAAACTTTTCTGACACCTTTATGGCACTCATGCACTTTAAAAATAAATACAGGCCACAGTTAAACATGGAGGATGGTCTCTGATTGGCGTTCTCCAAAATTAAACGATGAATAGACTATTGGTATGTGTGCAAGGTTTAGATATTTATAACCACCTAGGAGAATATTTGGGGTCACGAGTCACTGGCAGAGCTATTTTGAGGGTCGCGGGTTGAAAAGTTTGGGAACCCCTGATCTAGAGGCCTTTGCCTTTCATAAAAGCAACTTCTGATACCAAATGATCAACTAGTGTTAAGTTAGTATTTGTTATTCCTTAAACCTGCATAGACGACAAGACATTTGTCAGGTAGTGTACATAATATTTTACTAGTTGTTTTTCAATATACTAGTATTCAGCTTAAAGTACAATTTAAAAGCTTAACTAGCTTAATTAGGCAAATTAGGGTAATTAGGCATATCATTGTATAACAGTGGTCTGTTCTGTAGACGATCGAAAAAAATATTGCTTAAGGGGGTTAATAATATTGACCTTTAAATGTAAAAATAAAAACTGCTTTTATTCTAGCCGAAATAAAACAAATAAGACTGTATCCAGAAGAAAAAATATTGCAAGAAAAATCCCTTGCTCTGTTAAACATAATTTGGAAGTTGAAAAAAATATTGTAATAAAAAAATACAAATAAATAATAATAATAATAATAATAATAATAATAATATTAATTTACTTTTTACCAACCGCCTGAAACTATTACCTTTGCTGAAATCTACTCATCGCCCAGAGCCACAGAAACATCACGTGGGGGGCCGTTTGATAATTACGAAATGGACTCTACACAGTCAAACTCCAACCATGGTGTACGCGGAGCACACGTTATGGGTCTGATAAATGTCCGCAGGTCTCCTTCTGTTACAGCTGCATTAATAGTTAACAGCTTAGTAAAAATCAATCAGTGCATTATCTGGCCTGCCTCCTGAGATCGCTCCAGTATGTTTAATATATTTTGCCAGCATGTTTAATATATCGCATTCATAATCTCTCCCCCCTTCCTTATGGTCTCTCCTCCTCACTATGGTTGAGTTACTGGTGCACCAGCGCCGCAAATGAGCTCGTAAAAGAAGAGAGGGAGCCAGTCCTCCTTTATTTATCTCCCTCCTTCAGTCCTCCTAATACAGATCTGCACTGTTGCTGTGATCTGACAGAAACAACACACATGCTGCTGCTAGTCACTCGTTTTATAAGCGCTAATAGGGATAGTTCACTCAAAAATATGAAAATTCCATCATCATTTACAGATCCTTTGCTTGTTTATAACCTGAGTTTCTTTCTTCTGTTGAACACAGAAAGAAGATATTTTGAAGAAAGCTAGATATGGAACCGTTGACTTCCTTTGTATTTGTTTTTCCTAGATGTCAATGGTTATAGGTCAGGGCTCAACAATAAGGACTGTCCGATGGCCCGGGACCAGCCTGAGAGACGCTCGGGACAGTAGACAGGATTGTTGCTGGCCCGATCGGTGCTGCCTTGTCACTAAAGTTTGATTTTAAATTAATGCGACTATTTGTCAATTGCGTGCAAAAATAGTCTTTTAATTTAGAAAACAGTTGGTGCTTTTAAGCCTTAATGCTGCCCTCTCTGTGATGTCACAAATGCCATATTGCTTTTTGGTTCCTCTTATCTGATTGGATGTTGTGAGCATGCTATTTTTTTCTGTAACTTTGTAACAACCAGTACAGCAAAGAGACGGCAACATAGCGGCATCATCAAATTATGAAGATTAAGAAAACATCTGTTTCTAATGTCTTGGAAGCTGACATTTAAGTGGGTTCAACACAATGAAAAAATTGTGTGTTTTGCACAGTTTGAGGGCCTCACGGTGGTGCAGTGGGTAGCACAATCGCCTCACAGCAAGAAGGTCGCTGGTTCGAACCTCGGCTTGGTCAGTTGGCATTTCAGTGTGGAGTTTGCATGTTCTCTCCATGTTTCCTCCGGGTGCTCCGTTTTCCCCCACAAGTCCAAAGACGTGTGGTAAAGGTGAATTGGGTAGGCTAAATTGGCCCTAGAGTATGAGTGTGAATGAGTGTGTATGGATGTTTCCCAGTGATGGGTTGCAGTTGGAAGGGCATTCACTGTGCATAACACTGGAAAAGTGGGTGGTTAATTCTGCTGTAGTGACCAAAGATTAATAAAGGGACTAAGCCAAGAAGAAAATGAATTAATTAATTAATTAATGCAGAGTTCATTAAACTGCAATAAAATACCTGCACATTTTCCATACTGCTCTTTTTGTTTGCATAAATGTATTAATATTTTTAAAGTATTTCAATTTTAGATTCACAGATATTATTTTTGACATATTGTTTAAAATATGTGGCTAAGAAGTAGCTATTAACTTTTTTTTTTGGTGGGGCCAGTGAAAAATTTGGCAGGGCAAGTAAAAATCTCAAACACTGGCCAGATCGGGCCAGTAGAAAAAATCCTTAGCGTTGAACCCTGTAGGTTTTCTTCAAAATATCTTTTGTGTTTAAAGGTTTGAAACCACACAAAAATGGTGAGAAAATAATGAGGTCATTTTTATTTTTGGGTGAACTATCCTTTTAATGTCAGTAAATATATAGGCAATTCAGTTGTTTTAAATGTGATAACTACATTGGAAAAACTCACTTCAAAATTCATATAGATGACTAGAATTAAACTGTCAGTGACTCAACCAATCATGCATACATAAATACATGTGGAAAAATAATATCAACTGATCTTACTTTGCTGTAGAAATGCTATAAATACTTTTGTAACTGTACCAAAAAATACAAAATATAATATAAAAATGTCAATAAAATCTTAAATATATATATAAAAATTATGTATAGATAGATGTATAGACAGATTTAATATAATAAAAATCAAACATGAATAACAATCCAAGGTAAAAATTTAATAAAATAAAATTAAAAGATGTTTTCTCAAATAACTGTAGTATTCAACAACAATAATGCTAGTGTTGTGTGTTATTATTTCATACAATGCCTAAACAACTTTAAAACTTCATCCCAGTGAAGACTAACGCTATTAATTTATTATTTAATATTATTCTTTTCCAAACTAAATTAACCTGTCTAACAATAAATAAACAAACACACAAACAAATCTGGATAAAATTCATGTAACTTCATGGCTGTAAATTGATACATATGTTCTTCGATTAAACCAAACGAGGATGAAGCGTCAAACATAAGTGATTTACATGTTAATTCAACGTAAATGCGATTTTACATCCTGGGGTGTTTCTCACATAAACGAGCTGGTGTAAATAATGCAAATCGTGCGGATGAATCGAGTTGAGCATTTGACACACACAAATGAAGCGAATTTGACATGCGAATGAAGTGAGTAAACTCAAAATGTTCCTGCGGCTATTTACACATGAATAGCACAATTTATTCGCGCGTTCCACATCTGGTGTGAACACAGTATTATACCGTTCCTTTAACACTCACTCACCCACCTTATGTGGTAAGTTGCCTTGTATTCATTCCAAGCATCAATCCACATTAGTAAAATGATGTATTTTCACTTTTCTATGTCTACAAATTAAAGTTTTTTGGAGTCAATAGTACATAAAAAGACCCAAAACACAACCTAAAGCTCTGTCATTTTTCTGTAACATTCCAACTGTTCAGTAAACCCACGACGTGGCAACACTCGTATTTTCAACTCTCATTATAAATGCACATATGTAAAAATATAATCATTTACATTTATGAATTAGTTTGTTTATATGCAAACTTGCATTAAAGTGAAATAGGGGAAGAAGTAAAATGTTGCCATGTTCTGTTTAAAGCAATATTACACAACAATGAATGTGTTGGTCTCTGCTGTCAACTATTGTACCAATGCCGTGACCTGACCTTCAGTATACTGTATGCAACAATATAGCATCAGTACGGAAACTTTGCAGTGTATATGTGATTGTAGCGAACAGGGAACAGAAGAAAGTGAGCATTGGCGTAAGATTGAACGCTGCCAGCAATCGGTCTCTTCAGCATATTTCAGATCTGTGTTTACCGCGCTGCTACTAATCCCATTTTCACGGTGGGCTCAAAACTACAACTTATCAATGTGCCATTTAAGTTGACAATAGCCTGGGAGAGCCTCCCACAAAGGAGACAGACAAAAAATAAATAAAATTTTTAAAAATCCACACCGGGGCCACCACTAAAAATATCACCCAATTATCCTCAGAGCTCTAATATCATCCAGGAACTAAAGAGGATTGCTTTTTCGCCGAGGCCTTTCACTTTGTTCTTGAAGAACAAAAGCCTATCAAACTCACCAAGCCCTCAAATAACCATATGCATCCAGCGCACATTCAAAGCCACCGCTCTTTCTCATGCAAAACTAACCATCCATGCTGACACAAATACATTTCTGAAGACTGTTTGATATGATAATTAATTTCCACCTTATAGAAAAACCAAAGTCTACACTCTGGGGAAAGACATAAAAAAGCAAGATCAGAATAGGAGAAATCACTGCTATGAGGTGGTTTACATGAAAAGGAAAAAAAAAAAAACTCTTGATGATTGAGGTCACGAGAGGCCACCAGATAGGGCTGCACGTTATTGGAAAAATCTAGCATTGCGATATTTTGTTATATACATTGTGATGTGAATATAATTTCACCAGGAATCTAACCACAAAATCTAAATTGCAATATTTTGTCATATACAATGTGATATGAATATCATTTTACCAGATGTCTTGAACATCTCTATTTAGAAAGAATTAATAATTTTAGACTGATTGGGATGATTCTGTAGAGAAGTGAATCTGCATAAAACCATCTAAAAGCACACACTACCTGACAAAAGTCTTGTCGTCTATCCAAGATTTAGGAACAACAAATAGTAACTAAACTTCTAGTTGTTCATTTAGTATCAGAGGTTGCTTATATGAAAGGCAAATGCCTCTAGAATACGCTTATTTTACCAAAATAAAATATGATCATGCCTTGATTTTTCATTATTTAATTAGGACAGTAAGGTCTGACTTAGCTTAGACAAAAGTCTCACAGAAAAATAATGTGCAGTCTAGAAAATAGTCATGCTGCAGAGGAAAAAGAATGAATATTGTGAATGACTCCCATGAGCTTGGAGGACTGCATCCATACATCTCTGCAATGACTCAAATAACTTAATAAAGTCATCTGAAAAGGCAAATAAAGCATTCCCAGAGTTCATCAAGATTCTTTGGATTTATCTTCAATGCCTCCTCCTTCATCTTATCCCAGACATGCTCAATAATGTTCATGTCCTTCTTTGCTTTGGTATGAGTATGGAGGTATGAGTATGAAAAGGAGTGCTAAGAATTTGCCCTCTCCTGTGTCTTGATACCTCAGGCTGTTAATGTTGTCATCCATTCTGCGGATCTCTTGCACGCCCCATACTAAATGTAACCCCAAACCATGATTTTTTTTTTCCTTTTTACCAAACTTGACTGATTTCTGTGAGAATCTTTGGTCCATGCAGGTTCCAATAGGTCTTCTACAGTATTTGTGATGACTGAGATGCAGTTCAACAGATTGCTAATCGGAAAAAAAAAAAAAAAAAAAAATAATCTACCTACTGCCATTTTTTTCAAAATGATCAACAAGACTTTTGTCAGGTAGTGTACATAAATACAAATAAAAAGATGCAATTAAAAATAAACAATGTTTTATAATTTTTTCGAGTCCGGTACTATAATTGAACTAAAAATTATTAAATAAACTAATGGTTATTAAAGTTACAAACGCCTCAATTTCGTATACCTGAATGCTTTAAAAATCCTTATACACTCACCGGACTCAAAAACACATGCAAATTATTAATTATAACACAAACTTAACATTGCATGTTCTGCACAGTGACTATTGTGAATGTTCACACTGCGATATCGATGCTAAAACAATATATTTTGCAGCCCTACCACCAGATGACCATGCAACGGAAAAAAAACATTCTATTATGGCGTCTGATGACAGAAAATATTCCAAATCGATCTTTATTCTATCGTCCCGTCGCCCTTTTGGTTTGATGATACGCAATACTTGCCTTGAGGAATCCAAGACCTGGGCTCACGACGGAGGAACGCTCAATCAATTAAGCAGTCGAGACGGAGGGATAGTGGATGGCAGGGAGGTCTGCTGTTGTGCGGCTCATTCACAAGAGACCAAGCCTTTATCGATTTCTACAGCGGGCCGCGTTCTCATCATTAGAGAACATTACTGATCTAAAGAGGACCCCTGACCGCGCTTTTGGTTAATGACTACTTAAAACACAGCAGATGGGCTCAGGAAAGTGCTGTGAACATTGAGTGGATAACACAAAGCCTGTCAAGAAAGTGTCCGGGTCATTTTTTAATAAAGAGCATCTTCCATTCATTTTTTTAAGTCTGTGTGTGTAGCAACTTTATTTTTGGATTGCATTTGTGTGATTGTGTCCATAATGCACATTAATGATGGCATGAAATGAGTTGCGATGGTATTTTCTTCCATAATTGTAACAAATTGTAACAAATTCTCATCCAAAAAATACAATTATGAGAGTACTTGATTTGCATTAAGTATTTTGCATTAAGCTCTCTCTCTCCATCTCTCTCTTTAGATAGATAGATAGATAGATAGATAGATAGATAGATAGATAGATAG
>CAIGQQ010030319.1:766928-801587 GCA_903798035.1 Danio albolineatus | reverse complement strand
AATAATAATAATAATAATAATAATAATAATAATAATAATAATAATAAGTTTAACAATATTTTAGCTTTCTCAGGCCAACAAAATTCGATATTTTGAGAATGTAAAAATGCAGATTGTTTCCTGTGACAGTTGAGTTTTGAGGTAAAATTATTAGGGATGTTACAATAAATCGAAGTTTAGTGATTCATGGGCTGTTTCTATATATCTTATATCTATATGTATATCTATATGTCTTGCCTAACGTCATTATCGACCACGAATGTTCAATTCCAAAACCACAAGAACAGAGGTTGCAAGAAAGAACCCAGATTTGCTTTTAATAGGCTGCACAATATATAGTAAATAGTTTCATATATATTTTATAAATATAGATTCAGCATTGATATCACAATGTAAGCTACCATGATAGTCACATCACAGGATCTGCAAAGTAGAGTCAGGGTTATAGTTGACCAGGAGTTACAGTTGTGATTATGTGATTTGCAAACTTTGGCTATAAAGTTACCAAAAATTGAATCATCTGCGTGTGTTTTTAAGTCCTGTGAATGTATGAGCATTTCAAACCTGTTGAAAGCATTCAGGCACTAGAAATTAAAATGTCTGTACCTTTGAAGGGGAAGTGAAGCACTCAAGTTTACATTATTTTGCAGATTGATTTCCACTTTAATGAAAATATATACATGATGTATAACAAACTCGATTAATGAAACTAAATTAATTGAGCGAAGAAATTCGTGGTTGGTTCCGTTCTGAGAGAGTGGACTGAATTGCATCAAATGAAAGGTATTAAATTGAGAAAAATAGAAAACGTTTCTATATTTTTTTATAATATTAGACACAACTTGGCGCCACGGTGGCGTAGTGAGTAGCACATTCGCCTCACAGCAAGAAGATCGCTGGTTCGAGCCTCGGCTGGGTCAGATGACATTTCTGTGTGGATATTGAATGTTCTCCCTGTGGTCACGTGGGTTTACTCCAGGTGCTCCGGTTTCCCCGACAGTCCAAAGACATGTGGTATAGGTGAATTGGGTTAAATTGTCTGTAGTGTATGTGTGTGAATGAGAATTTATGGATGTTTCCCAGAGATGGGTTGCAGATGGAAGGCCATCCGTTGCGTAAAACATATGCTGGATAAGTTTGCGGTTCATTCCGCTGTGGTGACCCCAGATTAATAAAGGGACTAAGCCGACAAGAAAATGAATGAATGAATGAATAGACACAACGTTTTATGACCACAACTTCACGCATTGTGTTAAATTAGGCTTTCAAGTCTCCGTGTTCAGTCCTTTACTTTTACTGTATCTGTTCAGGTCAGGGAGCTGAACCAACCCTGTGACGTCAGACACAGAGACATTCCATGATGGTGGCACCCTTGGCTAAAAGCTATAGTAAAACATGCTGTTTTCTTTTAAGCGGTTACATTATTCGAGTTTGTTTAATATATTTTCATTTAAGTGGAAACCAACGCACAAAACAATGACTTGACTGAGTGCTTCACTTCCCCTTTAAGAAAGATTTATTGTATTTATATATGATGAAGACTATACAGTGGGACTTTACAAGTAATTATTCAAATTGTGTGCCTGATAAGTCTCCAAGAAAACCAAAAAAAACTGTTTATTTGATTTGTATATTGCTCTACTGTATTTATCGATGCTTATTAGGCAGATGCACTTGCACTCTTAGAAAAAATGGTACAATGTTGTACCAAAGAAGGTACAAACCCTTGTCACTATGGCAGTACCTTTTTATGGGACAGAATTGTACCTTAAGAAAAGAAACAAATTTGTACCTTTTAAGGTCATGATTTGTACCATGGGAAACCAAAATGTACCTTTGTTTTTAAAAACCTGCAGATACAATATTGTATACTTTGTGAAAGGTACCACCACAGTGATAAGACACTTTGTACCTTAACAGTGTCAAAATGCTTACCAAACATTTATTAACATTTATTAAAATAGTTTACAATACCTATAGTTTTATGTTTTACAGTTGTTTTGTATTATTGTATTAACTTTATGTATATAAGTATCTTTGAACATATACTTTTAAATGATGATTCTTGTTTTAATATGGAAATTATTCATGAAAATCACTTTGCCTTTCCAGTCATGTTTATTTTCATAGATACTGTAATAAAGGAGTTGTTCAACACGTTTGTACCCTTTATATGAGAACAATTGTGTACCTTCATTTCAGCCGTACCATAAAAGGCACAGAACAGTATCATAAGAGGTCTTTTCAGTTCCATATAAGGTACATTTTTTTACAAAGGTACAAAACTGTTCCTCAATGAACATTATTTGTACCATCATGTACCTTTTTTTCTGAGAGTGTGCTTACAAAATCATCCCAATCAATCTCAAATTAGGAATTCCTAGTTATTTATTTCATCTGGTGAAAGCATACTCAATATCACAATGTGTGATACAGAAAAATAAATCATTACAAATGTCAGGTACTTCCAATATTTTAGCTTTTGATATAAAGGATGTATCGAATACATATGTGTATGTGTGTCTGTCTGTGTTTTGCATGAATGTAAGTCAACCATACAGGTTTAGAATGACCCAGGAAAACCCTATTTTGTTTTGGTCTGAAATAGCCTTTCATTACATTAAACTGGTAGAGTGAATAAGCATCTTTAAAGCCCATATGCGATGCTGTTGTCAGCTATTAAGAGTTTAAACGTGTCATAAATGCAGATAGGTCTTTCCCACCCACCATATTGCTGCTTTGCCCTTGAGCAAGTCAAGCAAACCCAAGATGCTCCGGGGGGCCTAAATAAAGACGGCTTTAGTGGGCAACGATGCATAGCTAATCTCATTGTTTCGAATTTACAGTACACAGCACTTACTTGATAACCAATTCCTGTAATGTTATTGCTGATATACTTGGGGATTTATTGAGGAATGATAATAGATCTTGAGTGAAGAGTTTCACGGCGCAACCAATTATCTGGGATCAAATAAAAACAGTATTTATAGGCTTCGGTGAGCGACAGCAATATTCCACATCAAATTTGCACATCGGAGTGATGCGATTCCTCATTTTCACACAGACAACATTAACATGAACTACAGTTTAATATTCGAAAGTAACTTGCCTTTTTCACCTCATTAACAGAGGAATTCACAGAAATATGTATCTCGCTCTTGACTTCCTTTCTTTTATTTGACAAAAAAATATGTGAATACGCTTAATTTGTTAAGGATATAGACCATTTTAAGGGGTGTAAACAATAACAATGCTCCTGGCATATTTCTTGTTTTACATTTTAAATGCTCATAATTTCTGAGAGTCCAAAAATGTCCATTGATAAACAATGTTACAATAGTTGTTATAACATCAAGTTATGATTGAATGGCCTCTTGTTACAGATATGAAGTAGTTTGACAACAAGCAGGAAATGTTCATGGGCCAATGACATGACCACATTGAAATGGTCTATAAACCATCAAGTTTTAAATAAAACTTATTTCCATTGTGGTCTATGATGTGAAGTACAGTCCGGCTATAACAGGTAAAATGTGGCACTACGTTATAAAAGTAAATACATTCATATATTTTCCTTTGGCTAAGTCTCTATTTCAGAGCGGAATGAACCGCCAACTGTTCCAGCATATGTTTTTTGCAGTTTCCAGCCGTAACCCAGTACTGGGAAACACCCATACACTCTCATTCACACACACACACTCATAATATACAAACAATTTAGTTTATCCAATTCACTTACTGTATAGGTATAGCGCATGTCTTTGGACTGTGGGGGAAACCCGAGCAACCAAAGGAAGCTATGCATGCAATGGTTAACTGATTTCACTATTACCTCACTTTAATTTGTCATGATTAGTTAACCATAAAAACTTCTCAACACCGTGTTACTGCACTGAACAAAACTGCTAGAACTAAACAAAGTTAAACTATCAATGTTCTAGTTTGAAGTTCCGAGCTTGTACATCGAGGCTAATACACACGCACACTGGATTAACTATGGAAGCGTGTGGCTTGTGTGTGCATCGAGTTGAAAAAATGCCTAGAGCGCACTTCAGGTCATGTGACAAGAATGGACCGATCAGTTCATATTTTGTGTAAACATTTCTACTTGTATGGAATATACACATCTCTACAAAAAAAAAAGAAAATTACCAAACAATTTTGCAATATAGTTAATCAAAAGTGCCCTTCAAACAGAGGTTCAGCAACCTTTGACTGCATTTGTTCTCTTAAAATGGAAATACTTACCTAAAAATAGCTTAAATTTACATTCAACAATTTTTTTATAATTCTTTATTATTATTATTATTATTATTATTATTATTATTATTATTATTATTATTATTATTATTATTATTATTAGTCATTGTTCTATCATTTATTTTCGGTGTAAAATTATTACTTATGTTTAAATACCAAAAACCTTTTTTCACTTATTTTACAAGTTTTTTTATTATTCTTTATTATTATTATTATTATTATTATTATTATTGTTATTATTATTATTATTACTATTGTTATTATTTTGTGCTGTATTAATTGGTTACTGAGCAGTAAACTAGTTTGTAAACTAGTGGTGTTTTGAAATTAATTAATGCAAAATAATCATGATAACCGTGAAACAGCGAATATTCCTCAGACTATAATCATACAACCAAAATCTATAATCACTGCATCCCTAGAGGAAACCCACGGCAACATGGGGAGACCAAGCAAACTTCACGCAGAAATGCCAACTGGCCCAGCCAGAACTTGAACTAGCAACCTTCCTGCTGTGGCGACAGTGCTAACCACTGAGCCACCGTGTAAATACAATCCCAAAAAACATTAAAACATACTGTAAAACCCATCAACATACAATTGTGACTGACAGAATCAAAGATGTGGCTTGGCTAATCTTGCATTTGCATCGCAGGTTTGTAAAATGATTTTTTTTGGGGTGCAAATTTGTACTCTCCCAGGCAAAACGAGAAAGTTGCAATTATTAAAAAGCCCTGTTCCCCAGGAGTCTGCATTTAAATCATGACACACCATTTAGCTTGTCATCTTTGGAGTCTGAAAAATACCCATCCTGTCTTCCTAATTGGCCTTTGTGTGAATGCGTTTAATGCTCAAGACTTTGTGACGCAAGCGGCGCCGTCGAAAACACACACACACGCACACAAGCAGCTGAAATATATTCACTATTTTCTTTTGCAGCGATGAAAATAATATTGCTCTCATTTTCATCTCTACTGTGTGTGTGTTTGTCTCTGTGGATCATAATTGGCTCTAGTCCAGTGCCTTCATTCTCTTTAAAGCCTTTGACGGACTGCAGCTTATAATGAATGACTTTTACAGTTATTAGCACTTCTGTTGGAGGAGGTCAGTGTGCGAATGTGTTTGTTGACTGGAAAAGAGAGCGAGCGAATGATCAGACTGATATTCGGGTCACCTGAGGCGAATTCGCTAAACAACTGAGCCACTTCAGTGCAAAAAACCTTATTTGCTTACCACCCCAAATCCAATTTAGCCGAGTGCTAAATGGAATGCTAGTTTTCGACTTTGTTAAAGGGGTCCTTTTATGTCTTTTTACACTTTCATGTAACTGTTTGAGTATGAAAAAGGGGTCTGTGAACTTATGGAGCACAAAGTCATTTTACTGTATCCTCAGTAAGCATTGTTTATAAATAATTGAAATAATTCTGTTTGAATTGCATTTTGGGGACAGCTGAGAGTTATATTACACAGAAAAGCTGGCATAATATGAAAAAAAGTTATATATATAGCAATATGAATATAATGTCTTACTATTTAGAAAGAAAAATCATAATTTTACAGTGATTAGGATAAAGCGACATGGTGGCTCAGTGGTTAGCTCTGTCACCTCACAGCAAGAAGGTCGCTAGTTCAAGTCCCGGCTGGGCCAGATGGCATTTGGACTTGTGGGGGTAACCGGAGCACCCAGAGGAAACCCACGCCAACATGGGGAGAACATGCAAACTCCACACTGAAATGCCAACTGAACAAGCCAGGACTCAAACCAGCGACATTATTGCTGTAACGCGACAGTGCTAAACCACTGAGCCATCATGCAACATCATACTTAAATATATAAAGGTATAAAAGTCAGATGTGAAGCATTTTAGAGCTCGCCAGATTACACACAGTACCAGCCTTCACCATACGAATTGCGTTAAACATTAAATTTGCCTGTATTTTCACTGTTACCTATTTTGCATAATTCCATCAGTTATTCGAACACTAAAGCAACTGAAGACAACATCTGCATATAAACAACACTATCAGCAGGTGCAATTCTTTCTTGTGAGCTCCTCTTAATCTTTAAAAGAGCAGTATAGGCTTTCAATTGCTGCAGGCAACTGCTAACAACTAAACACCTCCCTCCAAAGCTCTCTCTCTTTCTCTCTCTCTCTCTCTCTATTTTCTCTAACACTGTGTGCCATCAACTGCTGCGTCCGCAGCAATAAAGACCAGTAAAGAAGGATGAGAGGAAATATCGAGATAGAAATCAGAAGATCCTATTATGTCTAACCCACTACAGATAGTGATGCATACAAACAACACACCAAAAGGCAAGAGGGCAGGCAATAATTCAAAATGTGACAGCAAATCACAGATATAATTTATCTTCCAGTGGAGAGAGGCTGGAGAGGACAACTGGCTTTCCTAACACACCGAACAACAGGATCAACTATAGGTGGACAATAGTCTAAAGCATGCTAAAAAGTTGTAGTTTGCAGTATATTGATAAATTATATTTGGTAATTCTGCATGGAATACATCATGTTATGTGGTCATTACCTTAAATTAAATGTAAAAGATAGTAGTGTTACAAATAAAAATTAACATCTTTTTTTTCTGTAATGTTTTGTGTGACATACAATTTATGTAGTTATTTAAATGACATCTAATTTATTAATAAAATGTACTTCTGATTATCTATTTCAGCGGTTACTATGGGTCAAACTATACAAATAATTCCATCTAATTTGACTTTACCTTTAGGCAATTTGTAGATATAAACACTTATTTTACTAAACAATGGTCTTGTGAACACGTACAATGTCTGTGCTCTGAATCTGCTGGTGTCAGACTATTGAATGATTGTTTTCAACGATAATATGATCTGAACCATTTTAGGGGTGGTCAAATGTGTATTTATATTATCTATTATTTTAATTAGGATTCTTATTCTTCTCATTATTTTTTATGATACAGATCAGAGAAAATTATCACTATTAAAGGGCTGACTGTCAACTTAAGATAAAGGGTAACTGTCAACTTATATGAAATGACTAATGTGCATCTTATAAATAAAAAAATGTAAAATATTATTAAAATTCAAGATATTAGGGGTTTTTATTGAAAGTACTTTAAAATTTCATGTACTGATGTTTAAAGTTGAATTTTCTGCATCATTACTTCAGTCTTTAATGCAATGTAATACTTCAGAAATCACAATAATATGATGATCTGCTGCTCAAGAAACATTTACTGTTGAAAATTGTTGGGTTGATTCATTTTGTTGTTGAAACGGCGATAGAGTCCCATTTAAAAGTTAACTTGTATTCATCAAAAACACTTTTTAAGTAAATACACAGGCATTTAATGTAAAAAAGCTTATTGCAAATAAATTCTGTAATTTTGAACTTTCAGTGGTTAAGAAAGAAAAAAAAATCACAACATTTAATAAGAAAAGTTATGTTACATTAATATTTCAATACTATCTTTAATCTTTTACACATATATTTCATAATGTTTTAACCTTTTTAATATTAAACAAATGTACCTTATGTAAGCAGAATAGCATTCCTTAATGTTGGATGGCCTGAGTGTGGGTAAATTAACCGCAAATGTTAATTTTTGGATACAAACGCATACTGTAAAACGCAAAAAGTTAAGGTAACTCAAACCATTTGAGGAAACTGATGCAACAAAACATTTAAATTTAAAAAACTAATCCTAAAGAATACCGTAAACTTAATCCATTTGAGTAAACGAAGCAATTTGAGAACCGTTAAACCCCATAAACGGAGAAAACTCAAACCAACGGAGTACTGTAAAACCCAATAAGTTAGGCAACTCAAATCATTTGAGGAAACCACAAACCATTTGAGTTAAAAAAAAACAAACCTTTATGAGTACTGTGAACTTATTCCATTTAAGTTGAAGTAATAAGGTATTTAATTAACTCATTACCTTAACATAATTAACTTTCTGTAAACTTTGAGTTAACTACACTCATTTCTTTTAATAAAGTTAACTGTGCACATTTACCCTGTGAAGTTTTATTATTTTGCTAAACAGCTTATTTCACATTGCCTTTGCAAGCGGTTGCAAAAAAAATCTGCTTCATCAAAAATGGCACTTCACGCATTTATCTATGCATGTCTGTGTTTGTGTGTCGTTTTCATACAAGTGAGTGACAGGCAGGTGCTAAATGATCTGTACGAGGCAATTGTGAACGAGAGACTTTGGATTCATATCTGCCTGTGACACCTGTCAATCAAAAAATCATTCCTATATCTCCACTGAATGCTCCGACTGCTGTTTCTCGCTTTAGGATAAAATGCTTCCAGAGGGATCTGGTTTACAGTATACTCGTTTAAGCTGGAATGATGTCAAACACATTAGCCTGGAGACGACACTGATGCAGCACAAATTAAAATGTGCTAGTACTTTATCCTTCTCTTCACTACCTACGCAGACACACTCTTAAAAATAACGGCAGTGCTATACGTTTAGAAACGAGTCTCCTCTTCTCATCAAGAACACATTTATATGGTATTCTCCAAAAATGCTGTTGATCTTACGATGTATTTATTTTTCAGATCAGACTGTTGGTTATTGTTGTAACTTCTAAAGCATTTTGAAGAGTAAACTTAAATAGTCAGCATGAATTAAAACTTTCTTTTAATACAAATATATATAGAAAGGACTAATTATATGAGAATCCAGGGGCGCCGCTAGCAATTTTGGGCCCCATGAAAAAATATGAGGATGGGCCCCCTACTACCAAGCTAGCTATTCAAACTCTTTGTCTGCATTGTAGTTATACTGACTTTATGCATTTTATTATTGATTTTGTCCACTACTTATCAGTATTTAGTAAGAGAACGGCTATGACTGTAACTAGCAGATGATTTATTGTTTGAATGTAAATGTAGTACAAAAAAGGAACAGTAATCAAATATTCACTGAAAATTTTACATTTCTAAACTCTCAAAACACCAATGTGTAACTATTTAAATAACTGTACTGCAGTAGTGTCTCATACAATGTGCAATACACTGCACTGCAGTGACAAAAATCAATAAGACACAAAATTATATTACAATGAGACCCATAAATAAGCCAAGACCCATAAATGATGCTGAGTGCATCATCCGGGTAATTAAAGTGCACTTATTATGTTTAAAGTTTTCAGTTTTGTGAACGCACTAGTTACAATACTACAAAATGGTGTAGAATAGTGCATAAGTATTCGATTTGGGACGCAGCTGATGTCAACCTCGAGGACATCACTGCTTTGACACTTTACCTGACGATCGCACTCAACAAAGCATCAACTCTCTTCCCGCTACTGACGGACTGAACCATACAGTGAAAGGAGGGGGGTGCATTTTGACAGTGACAGACATGAGAGGCAGATATAAGCCGTATTTTTATTTTTTATTTCTAATAAATTGTTTTACTTGTAATTTAGAGGTACATTCATAATTTATATTACATTATAGTACTGTTATTAATTATAAAGCAGATCTCTGTGGGCCCCTAGAGTGCATGGGCCCTTAGAATCGTCCTAACTTTCCCCCCCTTAGCGGCGCCCCTGTGAGAATCTATTTTTTTTTTCTTAAAATGCATATTTCAGTCAAGCGATATCGAAATTAATCACATGCCTCTACTTTGATAATATATCTATATTTTAACTTGCTCCAAAAATGAGCCATATCACCTTACAAAGAAGCCATAACAACTGTGTTACAGTGGGAATTGTAGCCAAAAGCCAAATAACAAGCTTGCCTTTCAACAATAGACATCTGAAGATTTAGATGCAATATATACTCATTTATGAATATATAATTAACATAATAATTAATTATTAAACGATATATAACTATATTTCTATATGAAATGTTGTGTTTCGAGGGAAAACTTTGGATCCGATTGATACGTATTTCATAGCACATTTCGCAACATGTGACGTCATTAACGGTTAAAACAAACGATTGACAAAAAACAAGCGATTAAAATATTTCAGGATAATCATGCAGGATGTTAACATTAATTTTATAACGTTATAGCGTATCATGGTAATGTAAACGGTACTCTAAGTGCCTTGTTGGCGTTTCGATAGCTCTTCAGGTGGAAAATGTTTTTACCTTGTGTCAACGTTGCAGGTGAAAGTTATCAAATGCCTTTGTCGTCGCTGGCAAATGATGTGATGCACTTGAAGGACTTGTTTCAATGGGTTGTAGGTAAGTAGTATCCTCTTTAGCTTTGTTTGATGAAAAATATCGCACTGTGTTTTGGAAACGCTCCAAACGAGTCACGCCGTTGTTTGAATCACTCAGACGATTCATTTGAGTTGACTGCAGCGAACCGACTCAGTTGAGTGATTCAGTCACAAAAATAACGTCAGTGCTCTTCATAAACTGCCTATTTGGTTCAATTAAAGTGTTTGGTCATTACAGCCTAACATGGTAGCACTTAAAAAATTAGGTTTTACTTGACAAGACTGTTAGTAGTGACTCGTTTCTGTTTATCACAGCACTTTTGAGTTCTGTGAACAGGCCATAAATGTCTTAGGTCAGGATCTCTTGCACTATAAATAAAAACTTAACAGGGAAATGTAAACATATTAACCATCATTATTTACTACATAGAGAGAGAACGAGAGAGACGAGGTTTTTTCAACCAGGTAAACCTTAGGTGCGTCCCAAATCGCATACTTGTGCACTATTCTACACCATTTTGAAGTATAAATAGTAGTAGTGCGTTCACACTGAAAACTCTACAAATAATAAGTGCACTTTAATTACCCGGATGATGCACTCATTCCACCGCTAATATGAAGTGTGGAATGATTTACACTTGACGCACCCAACGACCGCAGCTTTGCGCACGTAACGGAAGGGGCAGAGCGATCATGTTATTGTCATGATATGTATTATTTGGTATGTTGTTCATTTATTTCACTAATTTGACAACCGTCAAACGTCATCTGGGAAACGGTTTGAACTTCTGCTTGATAAAAAAGGCATTAGTGTTCCATTTGGGACAGCACTACATACATATACTATGCTGTTGAGTGTGTAAGTGCATAAGTACATAGTGCATAAGTGCATAGTGTATAGTGCGTCATTTGGGACGCAGCTCTTGTTTAATTTGCATAAGGATTGATATAAACAGGAATGCTTCAATCGTGTCGATTCTGAATCAATTTGGGATGGTTCGCCCAGATGAACCGAACATTTCTTCATCATTTACTCACAGGCAAGTAGGCCTAGTTATAAACGTTTATGAGTTTCTTTGGCATTCATTGACATCAAAAGTACAATGTAAATAAATGCTGGGTTCTACACGTTTCATTCATGTTGTCCCAACAAAAATCAATTAAGTTACTTAGAGGATTGAACATAAAACAATAGGGTATATGCAAAAGTATGCAGAAGGACTTTTAATTTTCAGCAACCAGGGTCAAGCACTTCCTGTAAACTGTTTGCAGTTAAAAAATCAGTGCCTTTAAGGTCTGTTTTCTTTAAAAATGAGCAATCTTTACTGCCTGATTGATATACGATATAACGGGTCTCAGAATGTGCAAGAAGCACTGCTTTAAATCCCAAATATGAGTTTATTTTACCAGTGTTTTCAATGGAGTTTCTGCGCTAGCCTGCTGATCCTGACATCCTTACGCTTGAACAGCTAAATGAATGCTGAAGTCTATTTAACAGATTGTATTTGAATTACTTTACAACATCAATGCTGTGATGTATAAAATTGAAAATACTCACATTAACCGTTCACCGGAATCCATACCCATTATGGAGCTAGCAATATGCCAAAACAATCTGAATTTGAATTGTATTGATTTGAATTATTAACTATTGTAATTTAATAAGACTGAACGTTATATGCCATTAAAAAAGTTTTGAATTTGAATTTCTCAACTTGAATTAGAATTTCTTAACTTTTAACATTTGAAATTTAAGACAACAGATTTTTTTTAAGTCAGATTTTTATAGACGTATTTTTAAAATTTAGATTTTTTTGGTTCTGAATTCATAGATTGCAGATATTGAGTTTGTAACAATACAGTTTTAAGTTGTCAAGATGAAGAAATTTGGAACATCAAATTGACTATCCTAAAATTCAAAACCAGAAATTCAGATTGTTAAATTCAGATCGCACAGAAAGTAGGTCAGGGGTCATCAACAGGGATCAGTAGATGATCACCGAAAAGTCGAACAAAGAATCACCTTTGCTTGATTCATGGTTATGCACAGGGTGCGAATTATGGGGGCTGGTGGTTCTGAAAATACGTAAAAATAGGCAGTTTTTAAAAAAATTATTATTCATATTGTTTTGGCATATTATTAACTCCATATACTGTATGGGAAGAAACACTAGCTGTGCATATACTCTATTATGTTGTCTAAATAAGTAGTCTGAACAAGCAGCAAAATATATTTGTAAGTGTAGAAACCCTTCATTCATTCATTGACTTTTCGGCTTAGTCCCTTTATTAATCTGGGGTCGCCACAGCGGAACGAACCGCCAACTTATCCAGCTTATGTTTTACGCAGCGGATGCCCTTCCAGCTGCAACCCATCACTGGGAAACATCCATACACACTCATTCACACACGTAAACTACAATTTTACCCAATTCATGTATACAGCATGTCTTTGGAAACCGGAGCACCTGAACACGGAGAGAACATGCAAACTCCACACAGAGATGCCAACTGATTTGAAAAATGCCGACTGTTTTTTCTCCCAACATTATTTCCATATCTTCGTTTGTGTTTAACAGAAGAAAGAAACGTAAACTGGTTAGGAACAAACAGTGGATGACTAAATCATGACTAGAATTTACATATTAAAAAGCTTGTGTTATTTTAAATTAGTTGTCGAGTGTTAAAATTCACAACTTTTTGATATAAGCCTTTCACGTTCACATTTGTATGAATGAAAGCCACTGGAAGTAAGTGTCGTAGTACGGCTGTCTTTTCATTGTGAAGGAGGGTGCAGTTATAATTGCATTTAAATTCAACGCTCGGCTTGAGATAATCCAGGTGGTGCAATGCCCACCCCATCTTTCCCCACAGTGCCTACCCTGATTAAGGTGATCGTTCCTTATTAGCTGATGTAACATCTCAGGTGAGGCTGATTTTCTTGCAGTAGCCTAGTCACAAATTGTGTAAACAAGCCCAGCGTCACGTGTCCCGCAGTAGCCCCGGCACCTGCCCTGACATTCCACTGAGACGCCGGCGAGATACGAGAGGTTGCAGCCTCTTCACTCACAGCAAAAAACAGCATGAGAATAGAGAGCATTTTGGCCTGAAACGACTGCTCGCTGCGCGCATCACATTAGAGGCTCCTGATTGTGCGATAATGTTTCGTTCTGAATGTTATTCGGCTACGAGCGCTTTGGGATCTAACCAAACAGCATAACTGTGACTCATCTGCTTTTATTAAGGTCAGTCGAAACATCCAAAAGACATCAATTCCTCCGAATGCTCTCCAAACATAGCAGCAGAGGGATGGAGTGCTCTCGGCTCGAGGGTCAGGGGCATGAGAGATCATGGGACCCCCGGGTGGGCCGCCGCTGGACTCGTGACGGTCTGCCAAACGGAGCAGCTGTTCTTTGTGTGAGAGTTGCTCAAAATTGCTAAAGCGCCCTCCTCCCCTCCTGCTGCCCCCCCACACACACACACACGCGGTTAATTCTCCCTGGTGGCTGACCACGATGAGGCATCAGCAGAGAGAAAGAGAGGGACTCATCAGACGCGTAGCCCGAAGCAAATGAAATGCTCCCGACTCGGCCACAATCGATGACACCATCATCTCCTGCTCTAGATAATGATATCTGCGGTTGGGTGCATTAGAAAGAGCCAGCGCGTGCCTGTGTTTGTGCTTACGTGTGTGTGTATGTGTGTGTGTGTGTGTGTAGTGACCTGGATATTGTTTTTTCTACCTTCTCCTCCTTTGTGATGCAGCATAATCTAAGATTAACTAATGAGAAAATGTGCCCACTTCTCATTCATCTGTCGGGATGATCTTTCCATTTGATCTGATTGGTTAGTTTCTGCCTCCAAATCCATTGTGCAACGCACATAAATCTGGAAAGAGTTACATGAATCACAAACATTTATCATTTTTAATACAGACATGGGTTATTCATTCATCTTTCATGATGCATATGTGTTCTATTTAATGAAAAAAATCATCTTTAAAAGTGCTGTGAAGTGCTTTGAAATGTACATTTTTATCAGATGTTTGATGTAATCTCATTCAAAAAATGAAGAGAGGGTGGGACATAGTGTAGCTCCTCCCATTTAAAAAAAAACAGCCAATAGTGTTTTGTTTTATCACCACTCTGCCAGTGAGAGTGGTTGAGCTCAAGCTCATCAAATGAAAAGCAAACGAGAAGCGTCCTGAATGGGGCGGGGCAAGATACTAGAGAGAATTTGATTGGTTATGATGTGATGAGAAAATGTAGTATGTGTTGACGTGAATAAAACTGTTGATCCATTTAGGCGGAAGCAACTAACTACAAGCTTTACATGTTTATATCAGATTTATATCTTCTAAACACGAATTTTGTCACTGTTATGGAGCACACTAGTTTATAGGTTAAGTTGGTGAAGGTTTAAAGTTGTTCAAATTCTATTTTTGGCAATGCATATTAATTTTCAAAAATAACATTTTGATAGATTTATTTAAATTTACAAAATTTCTTCATGGAAGATGATCTTTGGCTAACGTTCTAATGATATTTGGCATAAAAGCATTAGGACTGATACAATTTTTGGCTATTCCCAAAAATATAGCTGTGCAAATAAGACTGGTTTTGTGATCCAGTGTCACATTTAAGGTGGAGGAACAATGTCGTCATTTTGTATGCAAAAAAAAAAAAAAAAACAGAAGCGAGTTAACATTTTAGCACTTCTAGTCACAGCTCAATCTTTTTTTTTCAACCCACGGTCATTCTGAAAAAGTACTGCAATATACATTCCTGGAGATCACGAAATACATCCCAGGAGGTACAATTTCTTTGCAGTTTTTGTTTTTCATGAATCCATCAGAGGCTGCTGTGTTTGCTTTTTCAGATCTCAAATGTATCTCGCTGGTGCCATTCGCTCCGGCTGGTCACACGTAAATCCACCAGAGGCTGCTGTCGGCTGACTGACTGAATAACTGACCATCCCTCCTCCTCCCCTAAACCCAACCAATAGTATTTTCAAAAGCACAGACTGACCGGCAACCATCCACTTCCCTAAACCCAACCGGCAGTTTTAAAAAGCAATCCAGAAAAAGAAAAGCCCTCGCCTGAATTTTAACACGTTTTTCATATTTTACCACTCTTTTACCCTGTTATTTACTTGTTTAATACATTTTTTGGGTTCTGTTTTTGTCTTACCTACTTTCTGAGACTGTTCTTTACCGGACTCAAATCCTGTTATCATGGTCATTTCTCTCCGCGTCTCAACTCTGACAAACTGGTAACAGCAGGAAAGCTGGCCATACGGAGGTAAGCAGTAAGCTGGTAACGTACCTCTGGCTACATAATTCTCGAACTCAAGAAATGTATATAGGGCTACGTTTTCAGAATGAGCCTATGTTGGGTTTTTTGAATGAGATTCCATTGAAATCACTTTAATAAGGTCTGTAACAAACTCAAACTCAAGCTACTTTTACATTTTATTCTATGGTATAAAACACATCAGTTACACCTTAGTTAAGCTGCTAGTTGCTAACAAGTTTCTAAATGGACTACAGGCGTTGTCAGAGACATTAACCGTCATCGCAAACTTGTTCTCCTCACACTCAATATGTGGATTAAAATTCATCTACAGGGTATATCCTTATCATAGACCATGTTCCTAAATATAAACTTGACAAGTTATTAGGAGCATGGTGATGGTGATGTAGAAGACAAGCATCATTGGTGTAGTTCGTTTATAGACTGAGGTTAGCTTTTTAGAGCTTGCACCTGCATGTAGGATTCAATAGTCGTGAAATATTATTTTGTGAAGATTATATTGATGGACAAAATATGTAATGATAATAAACTATGTTTGAACACAAAGCATATTATTTGCATTAATCAAAAAGCCTATAGGGATCTCATTGGGAGAAAATGCTAACAGCTGATTAGCCTAAAAATTGACGTCATAGCTCCTCAATGTGTGGTCCAATGTTTAATATAAGTGTCAGGTTTCCCTATAATGTATCTCTGGTGTTTTAGCTCAAAATACCTCACATATTATTTATTATGCTATGCTGGAAATAACCATGTTACACTGAATCTGTAACCCAAAAATGAAGTACTGCAGTTTAATTCGATGTTTGGTGGTCCACCCCATATTTTAATACTGTTTTACTGTGTTTCTCTTTAAATGCAAATGACTTGCCACACCCCGCCTCCTTTCCAGAAGAGGGCGGTGCCTTTAAAGCTTGTGCTTCAGCTACTCTTGTAAAGGTAAACATGAAATCTGCATGGATTTAAAATCTTTTTAGAATAAACTAACGATTTAGACTTTTCTGACTGTGAAGATATGATGTATCATGTAAATAATAACTCCTCATTTGCATTAATTGATCAACACACATCCAACGAGTGCAGGATTACAAAGCACACAAGGGTTCATCCCCTAAAGAAAACACTTTAAAAAAGATGCATTTGAGGGAGTTTACAGTACTGATACAGAAAATAACCCCCTTCGAGTAAACGTATATCATTCTCATCCTCAAACATTACACAATAAAGCTATTTAAAAGTGTTAAAAACATAACAGCACCCATTTAATTCAAATATAATGAAGATTTGCATCAGACACCTTACTTTAACCATTTGTGTCTTTTCTCACTCAAGAGTATACGATAAAAGACATCTTTCAGGTGTCAAAAGCTCTGTGAGGCACTTTGAGTTTTCACGAAAAGAAAAACTATTATGAGAGCTAATTTTGCATAGCGAGACGGGGGAAATGTGCATAATTTATGAAGAAACACTCAGCGATATATCAAAACTTCAGTGCTTAGTTTACACGCGGCAGCAATTAGCTACCTTGATGTGCAGCTAATAGAACATCTGTGCATGCTGCTGCACGCATCCACATGTCTGACATAAGGTGAGAAAACGAGCTGATGCCTGTCTATATATCTTTTAATACACATGCGGAGACTGAAACTCAGGAATAGAGCAGTCAAAGCAATTTGTTGTCCCCTATCGACAGTAGTACAAGTACCCAAAGGCATATAACAGGTATAACAGATACAGACAAACCCAATTTAGGAATTATCATCCATTATAGACTTTTTATCTTCTATGTCGCAGTGGACGACAATGTTCAGGGTGCATCATGGCATTAAAGCAATTTTATTTAGACTTTTTTTCCTCATAACATCTGTAAAGCTGACTAATGAGAGAACAAAAACCCTTTGGGGCTGCTAGGTGGAACTAAAAGTGTCCACTGTCTGATTTTATTCATTTTTAGGCTTTTCTGAAGACAAGACAGCTAACACAAAATACATCAGTCGCTTCACTTCACCACTAGTTTCCGTCAGTAATCTGACATTGTGTCCTTTCCACAACACAAGAACTTAGAGGGACAAATCGGATGATCTGACTGTTATAACAAAGACATCATGTATAGTGTAAACCAACCATAAGAGGAATGAGCTTTAACGCAATGTAATATTAAAAAAAAAAAAAAAATTAAAGCTACTATGAACTTATCATGGCTAAGTATTGTTGTCAAATGTGGATTTAAAATGCCACTTAAAATACTAATGCATTAAGGATACTGTTTTTAAAAAATAAAATATGATGATATTATAATGACGTGTTCAAACTTTACAATAAAGTTTCATATGTTAAGTAAGGCATAAAGTACATCCAGGTGGTTGTTTCGCAATATTCTGCGTAAACAACCTACCGGATATACTTTATCTTACTTATTACATGCCTACTTGCACATACAAAATTAGACACAAAATGTCATTCTGAATAGTAAAAGTCTATTAATTATTTAATTAAACGCAAAGCTGACATACATGAAAACAGCTTATGGAGTATGACGTTGCAATAACCTGCACGTTATTCAGTCACAAGATGGCGCCAAAAAATGGTAAAAAAATGCAAAGCTGACAGAAAGAGCAGGGTCTGTCTGGGGACTGCAAGACAGGGGTGTAGCAAGGGGTGTAACTTGTAGTACGTTAAAGGCGTAACGAAGTTATGAAGACCCATGTGTCAACTATGTTGTCGGCAAGATGGCGCAGTACATCAGTTATTAACGTCTACACCTACTCCACACCTAAACCCAACCATCACAGTTTTTAACGTCTAAACCTATCACAACCCAAAACCAAACCATCATCGTCATTAACATCTACACCTTTCCCAAATCTAAACCCAACCATCATAGTTATTAATGTTCACACCTACCCCAATCCTTAACCAAACGATCACATTTATTAACATATATACCTTCCCCAACCCTAAATCCAACCATCACAGTTATTAACGTCTACACCTTCCACAACCCTAAACCCAAATCAGTTTTTAACATACAGTTACGGAAGCTTTTAATACTTGATGCGCTCACCATTGTGCTGTTATTTGCAAACACAGGGGGCGACGTGGAATAGGCTAACTGTCATGAACGGAAGTCAGCGAATGGAGCTGCATGTTGGAGTTGCTAAATTAATGAATATAATAATATATCAAATTAATTGGTTGTGGTTACATTTGGTGAAAACTCATGAAAACATTTGGTGAAAATGTTTTCTGTTAAGTATTTTACTGGCTGAATAAAACTACCTACGTATTATTCATTCACAAGATGGCGCCAAACCGTCCAAAACAGTCAAAACCCCCAGGCATTACAGACAAGCAAATACATATGAATGTTGATGTAAGTATATGGATTTGAACGTTTTCACCGTCAGTGATTCCAAGTTCCAGGATGAGCCTGTGTTATTTAGAGATCTAGGAATAGCATACCGAATATTGCGGCTGACCAATATTCCAGACAGCCGTGCAATAATGTTAATGTATTTACTAATATGAACTATGAATGAAAAATACTTGTAAAGTATTTATAAATCATAGTTCAACATTTAATAATGTATTAAAATCCAAAATCCATGCATGTTAACGCTAGTTAATGCACTGTTAACATAAACTAACAATGAACAACTTTATTTTCATTAGCTTTATTTATTTATCTAACATCTACACAGATGAAAAAAATACTGTAATGTATTGTTCACGTTATCAAAAACATTAACATTAACCTTATAGTGTTAACGAAGACACTGATGTTAAATAAAATGTTGCATTTATTACTAATAGTACTGGAAAAATAACAGTTACTCTGTTAAGTCATGCTGTATTATTTTTTCTTTGTTTTCCATTAAAGCACAAAGACATTTAATCTTGAGAAGGAAATGAATAACAGAGTTTTTAATATGTTTAATTGCTTTTGCAAATGGCGTTTATTGTTATTTTATTACCGCATCCAATAAAATTTGTCTCATAAAACTTAAAATCAGATTTTTTAAAAAAAAAGCAAGCTGCAAAAATATTATTTTTCATGCCAAACAATAGTTCCCAGCTGGTTTGCAGCTCCTTGGAATATGATTATATCCACCCAGCAGGATTTTACAATAAACATGTTGACATCAGGCCTGAAATCTGGAAGGTTTTACTCTCCGAATCCGCCTCGCGTTCATTTCACATCGCAACATAGCTCTTGCAGGATATGAAATCAACAGCTCTGAGAGTGTAAACATCACCTGCATCTGTTCTTGCCACTCCTTTGCCTGTTTTTGTGTGCGTCTCTCGCTACAAAGGAACAACAGCACGCCACAAAGAACAGCTCCCGCGGGCCCTGCTAATGCGCTAACATGCCGGGCTCTCTCCTCCGCTACCGCTGTTTACCGTGATGGGGACTGACAACCGCACACAGCACACAAGTCAATGTGCAAGCCTAAATTAGCTCCCAGACCTCTGCGCATTAATTATGAATTGAGAATAATTGCAGTGGGACACGGCGGAGTCAATTCGTTTGGACTGAGCGCTAAGTGTAAATATGACTATTCAAGGAGAAGGACAGGAAGACGGCGACGAAACAGAAGTCAGAAACATACATATTGCACACGCTGGGGGGATTGTGTTGACTCCAACAAGGCATCATGAGGACGTCATGAATATTCAAGACAAAAAGTGAGACGACTTCTGTTGCTAAACGTCTCTGCTGGAGCAAACGAAAGACTACGCTCGTTTTCTCAGCCTTGGATAAGGTTAAAGGCTAGGTGAAAGGGATTGTTTTCTCAGTGGAATGATGATGAGGTTGAAGCCAGCAGGCCGTGTGTCATAGCACATAACAGCAATAATAAAACTCCCTGTGAGTGTACCCTGATGCCTCCATATTGAGACGCGGTCCATTATAATGTCACATTACTGAGGTTGCTTTATTGGAGATAGGGGAGCTATTTATCTCCCCTTTGGCCTAAACTCTTTGACGTTCCCCTGTGGTATTTCAGAATCCAGTCAGATGACTCAGTAGCTCAGGGGCAAAACTATTGTTATGAATGGCTCTTTGTGTTTTGATCTAATTAAAGTTATCCAGAAACTAATAAAATAGCATCTTAGCATGAGACCATAATGTTTTGGAAATGTCAGCGGTTTGAGAAAAAAGAGATGAAAGATCAGCTGAAGCACACATTTTAAAATAGTAATAATACACTGTAAATGTGATTAGTTGACTTTCTTTAGCCTGTTAGCTAGCACTCACTTATGGGGGCTTACACTCACATAACTAAATGATAACAGTTCTTGACCCCAGTGAGCTACAAATACCCAAAAAACAGGTATCATTGGACACTTTGAGCTTTACTATGGTTACTTTTTGCTTTTATTAGTTTCCTTTTATCCTTTTTAATCCATTCAGCTGATCTCCGGTCTGACAGGAGCACTTTTAGCTTAGCTTAGCTTAGCTTAGCTTAGCTTGGACCGTTTGGATCAAAATGACCAAAGAGTTTGGATAATTTATCTATTTAAAGCTTTACTCTTCTGTAGTTATATTGTGCAAATGAAAGTTCACTCACTTTTCTTCAGCTTATTCCCTGCTTTTATCAGGGGTGGCCACAGAAATGGTTCATTCTATAGCTATTTTCTAGGCCAATATGGTGCAGTGTAATATGATTGTGACACGATATTTAAAATGACAGCTGATGTGTATCTTGGGGTTGCACTGTGATCTTTTTGGAGTCTTTTAATGTCATCAAATGATTGTTGCTCTAAACAT
The DNA here is from genome assembly GCA_903798035.1 of Danio albolineatus. Taxonomy (NCBI): domain Eukaryota; kingdom Metazoa; phylum Chordata; class Actinopteri; order Cypriniformes; family Danionidae; genus Danio; species Danio albolineatus. The sequence goes on along the minus strand of CAIGQQ010030319.1, from coordinate 780,046 downwards.
CTAGGTTATATATAATTTTGCCTTGAACTTTCTATTTTCTCTCTATTCTCTCTCTATTCTCATATAATATCTTTAAAAACGAATATTCTAATAACGTATTTATTTTGTCTTTGCCATGATAACAGAACATAATATTTGACTAGTATTTTTGATCAAGATAGTATTCAGCTACTATTCAACAATGATGTTAATTAGATTAATCATATTAGGCTAATTACAGGGAAGTCACCGGACAACAGTGGTTTATTCTGTAGCCAAGCATTTATTATCTAAAAATTATTTACATTACATTACATTATTTCTTAAGGAGGATAATATTATTGACCCCAAATTCAATAAGACATTTTAAATCTGCTTTGATTCAAGCCAAACTAAAAGAATTATGTCTAAGGGTGCTTTCACATCTGTGGTTTAGTTCATTTGGACCAAGAGCAACAAATGTTGCATTTTTCTGCCATTTTCGGTCCTTTTCACACCACACTGATTGCTTTGATCTGAACCAGTTGAAAAGAACCTAAATGAAGTCATGTGACAAAATCCACATCACTCATTGGCCAGATGTTATTGAACGTATTTCCTAAACTGCTTTTTGATTGGTCAGAATTAACATGCGGGAAATTGCCGATGGAACTCCCGCAAGTAAACAAACCAGCAGACACAAAATGTCGCTGCACTGGCTTATTGTATCCCTGGTCATAGTGTACTATTAAGTTTATATACATCACTTAAAACAAACTATACATTGAGAATGAAATGCAGCTGCAGCTGGAAAACAATGTTTTAATGCATTGCAATTGGCGAAGGCGTAAGGAGGAGGCGTGAAATAAATTAGCTAAACTGCGACATGGTAATCTTCTGAAAATATTACCAACGATCCAAAACTGTTGGTAAAGCGCTGTCAACAAATATTTTTCCTCCAAATCCCATATGATGGGACAGCACATCAGACTACAGCAGCTGGATTAGTCGCAAAAAGGCGCAGTACTTTTTGCAGTTGGGTCTGTTTTAGCTCGGATAATGTTCTTACCACAAACAAACCTTTATAAAAGCTTTATATAAACTAATTTTACACTTAATGCCAAACTGTATTTTGAAATCTGCTCTTCTGTAAATCATGGTAAAATACAATTTTGATTATTTTTACCAAACTATATTGTTGCCCACATCAGGCTGAATTTACATTTCAAAACCCAGTTTGACATTGTTTTTGATTTAATTTCTTGTTGCGTTGATCTGACGACGTCAAAAGCACCGAATGATATCTATTATCCACAGCTCCCAGAGTCAGATGTGTTTTGTTTCGTAGATTGGCTTTTTAAGAGGACTCAGGAAACCCCTTTAGATGAAACAGCGCATCGGACTACGGCAGCTGGATTAGTCCAAAAAGGTGAATTCATTTTTGCAGTTGGGTCTGTTTTAGTTTGGATCATGTTCTCACCACAAACTGACCACTCCAGAGTTTGTTTAAAGTGTATCGAGACCACCTCTTCAAGTAGGTCTTGATACGCTTTTTTGGTCCGCTTTTGGTACACACTCGAGTGCGATTGCTACATTCACACCTGCCCAAACGACGCACACCAAGAGGGAAAACGAACTCTGTCAAAAGACAATATTGAGAAAATCTCATTGCTCAAATTCACAGAAGGGCTACTAATCTTCAGCTTTATATAAACTAATTTACACTTAATGCCAAACTGCGTTTTGAAATCTGCTCTTATGTAAAACATGGTAAAATACAATTTTAGTTATTTTTACCAAACTATATTGTAGCCCACATAAGGCTGAGTTAACATTTCAAAACCCAGTTTGACATGGTTTTTGATTTAATTGCTTGTTGCGTTGATCTGACGACGTCAAGAGCACCAAATGATATCTATTATCCACAGCTCCCAGAGTCAGATGTGTTTTGTTTCGTAGACCGGCTTTTTAAGAGGACTCCGACAACCACTTACACACCAAACCGAACCCTGATATCAAAAACACCCTATACTTAGAGTTAAGGATTTGAAGAAACCGAAGAATATCAATACAGCACCATGCAAACAGTACAATGTTAGCTCAGTCCCAGGGGTTCGGCTGAAATGCGTAATATTCCTACAACGTCTTCAGCCCGTCAATATCAAACCAGGCAGCAAGTGTGAGTCTCTTCAACTCATGTAAACCAAAAAAAAAAAAAACCAACCGTCTCTCTAGAGGCAAAGGGGTAGAAAGATGCACTGGGAATGTTTTCTCTTCTTTGCTGTTTGGAATAGAGTCATTGAGTTGTAGAGTCCCAGCAGACGTCAAGGCTCTGATATCTATAAAATATGTTTCGATAGGGATCAAACGCTTAGAACCCACGGGTCTCCTCCTCCGCCGCTCGTTCTGTTTCACTCGTTTATCCATGCAATTGGCGGAGGAGTCCCAGAGAGAGGAGAAAGCAAAGCATGTTAGTACACACGTCAGAGGTGCAGCGCTAATGCCTGACCCAAATATGCCGCCAAAGCTTGCCGTTTCATGTTAGGAGGAGTGGTACTGGTAAGATAATACGCTGCTAAACTGGGTAACAGGGACAGGCGTGCCAAGAGGAAAGCAGAAGGGTTACAACCAGCTAATGCTGTGACAGCAATCCTCCCTTTCTCCTGAGCTGCTTTTACAACACTCTTTCAATGGGCTAATTCTGCAATGTAAATACGCCGTCTGATGCCATCAGGTTTTATGCTGTGCATCATTCTCATTGTTTGTAGACTAGACACTGGCCAGTATACGATTCTGGACCTCACGGTATTGTCATTATTGCTCTCAAATAAGTTCTTCTTAGATGTTTTGGCACTTGGACAACAACTAAATGTTCCCCATCGAACACAATATATTTGATTATAAGAAACATTCATTCAGTCATTTCCATTCGGCTTAGTCCCTCATTTATCAGAGGTCGCCACAGTGGAATGAACCACAAACTATTCCAGCATATGTTTTACGCACCAGCTGCAACCTAGTACTGGGAAACACCCATACACTCTCACATTCACGCACACACTTATACACTATAGCCAATTTAGTTTATAGCGCATGTCTTTGGACTCTGGGGGAAACCGGAGCACTCGGAGAAAACCCACAAGAACATGGGGAGAACATGCAAACTCCACACAGAAATGCCAACTGGCCCAGCCAGGACAACCAGTGATCTTCTTGCTCTGAGACGACAGTGCTAACCCCTGAGCCACCATGCCGCCCGTATTTTAAGAAACGTTTGAATTATTTTGGAACAGTAAACATGTCAGGCTAAATAATTCAAACAAATCATTGGCTTCATTCACAGATTTATTTACAACATAAAAAGACATCTGGATATTTGTTTTGTTGGTTATAAAATTAAGCCACAGCACTGGTCAGGTCTATGCAATATGGGCTCATTCTGAAAACGTAGCCCTGTATACATTTCTGGAGATCGTGAAATATGTAGCCAAAAGTACGTATGGCTTCATTGCATTTTTATTTCATTGCAACACTACGGGGCGGTATGACGCCGTTCCTTTTCGTGCTCAGCAACTGACCGCTTAACTTCGTATAGATGGCTTTCCAGCTGTTGTGCAGTTAGCTCACCATGAATGTCGGTGGACTTGAGATGCAGATAGGAGATGACCATGACGACGGGGTTCAAGTTCAGTAAAGATAAAGAAAACAGTTCCAGAAAGTGGATAAGACAAAAACAGAAGCTAAAAAATAAAATAAATAACTAAATAACAGGGTGAGAATGTGGTAAAAACCTTTCATTTTCTGAATTGCTTTTTAAATTTGTTAGGTTTGAGAAAGTGGGTGGGCGGGTCAATCTGTGTTTTTTTAGATACTATTGGTTGGGTTTAGGGAAGGAGGAGGGTGGGTCAGTCGATCGTCAGTCAGCCAGACGTTCAGTCAGTCAAGCAGTCAGTCAACAGCGGCCTCTGGTGGATTTACAAGAGAACAGCAGGCACAAATGGCACTCGTGAGAAAATTTGAGATCTCAAAAAGCGCACACAGCGGCCTCTGGTGGATTTGCGAAAACAAAAACAGCAAAAAAACAACAACAAAAAAAAAAAACTACATAGTTCCTGGGACGTATTTGATAGTGTCCAGAAATGTATATAGAGGTCTGTTTTCAGAATGTGTCTGGGTTGGGTCTATAGCATGTTGGATGTTGGTGTATAAGCTAATTGTTTTTCAGATGTTTGCTAAATCGTATGCTGACCAGTAGATTTTGATTTGGAGAGTCATTTACTGCTGGAGATACTGTTGCCCTAAAAAACTAAATTAACTTGTCATAAAAACACGTTAAAAAAATGTACATATACCATAGGAACGGTATCACAGAACATTTTTGCACTTTTAAAACCTTAACTTTTCCAAACTGCGGCAAACCTTGAAACTGGTTATCATCCCATGCCTATTGTAGACATCCTTAGACTTATAAATGTAAAAAAAAATCACTTTCTCAAGCATTCATCTTGCTCAAACAGCAACGCATGACTCCAGCAACAGGAAAGGTCATGGGTTTGATTAAGGAAATGTATGAACCAAAGATGTGTGACTTGAATGCTGCTTCAGATAAAATAAATAATATAAAGAACATCTGCCAAATGCATTAATGGCAGTGACATAGAAAGAGGTTATGTTGGGGAAGACTCCTTGCGATGCTGAAGAGTATTTGCATTTTCTATATGCACAGGATGTACTGGATGACCTACTCAATTTGCTTAAAAAAAGTGCAGAATACTGAACGTATAATACAGAATATTCTGTCCTTAAAGACATTTTGAGTTGACTTTGCAATTGTTATGAAATCTTCATGATTTTAACATAATCTTCATCCATTCATTTTGAATAAAAGGGTTCATCTTAAGACAATAACAACATCTTTAAAGACTTTCATACTTTTAATAATATATATAAGAAAATGATTTATTTATTTATACACTGTAAAAAAATAACAAGAAGTCAAGACAACAAATATTTAATGTTGCTTTAACGTATTTTAATAAGTTAATCAGGTTTCAACTAAATGTTTTAAGTTATTCAAAGTGAAACTTAATATTTTGAGTCAGTTTGATTGATGTAAGTTGACCAGAAATGTTTATAAATATTTAAGGCAGCAAGATTATATGTGAATATTTGTGTTTTATATATATATTTGTATTTTACATATGTTTATAGTAATGGATACATAATTAAATACAAAGTATATACACTGAAAAATACAACAAATGCATATGTTAATGCACAGTGTATGTGCACAGTGTATAATGTAGTGTGTAGTATTCAATGTGGCCTTCGTTTGGCATTAATAGTTCAATTATTTAGCATGATTTTGCATTATGCAGGATGTATACTCAAGAAGTCAGAGCAGTGTGCGAAGTGTCTGACAGTTCTGATGATCATTGGCAAAAATGTGCAGTATTCAGCAGAGCACACATACTGTATCCCACATCACAGTACAGTATATGAGTGTGCAGTATACCCTTCTGCAAACATACTGTAGTGTACGGTGCGTAGCAGTTTTTAACTCACCTACACAACCGTATTTATAAAAGCCACAGCTATTTGACACATCTAGTCATGGGTTAGCATGGTTTCTATTTCCACCTGCTTCTTAATAAACGTCCTCATAAACACCTTGTCAAAAGTGTCTGCTTGCTGTGTAGTTCGGCATCGTGACATTAAGATCCTCGCCTGTTTCCCGGCCACTTTCGGTGATTTGTGCTTTGATCTAATGCTTTTGGGATTTGCTGAATGATATTGATTTTGGACGCTGACTTGATTTATCGGCTGTGTCTGAAACCTGAAAAATGCTGCCTTTGCAAGGGGCATACACAGGGACGAAAGGCACCAGAGTGTGTGTATACCCATTCAGCCTACTAAAATGCCTTTTTTAAAGTAGCATAATTGTGTTTGTTCATTAGCTCTATTTACCATTAGTTCTCTATTAGTTATATATTTATTCTCTATTTCCACCTGGGGATACTCATCCAGGGTGCCACGGTGGCGTAGTGAGTAGCACGTTCGCCTCACAGCAAAAAAGTCGCTGGTTCGAGCCTCGGCTGGGTCAGTTGGCATTTCTGTGTGGAGTTTGCATGTTCTCCCTGTGGTTGTGTGGGTTTCCTCCAGGTGCTCCGGTTTCCCCCACAAGTCCAAAGACATGTGGTATAGGTGAATTGGGTAGGCTAAATTGTCCGTAGTGTTTGAGTGTGAATGAGTGTGCATGGACGTTTCCCTGAGATGGGTTGCAGCTGGAAGGGCATTCGCTGCGTAAAACAAATGCTTTATAAGTTGGCGGTTCATTCCGCTGTGGCGACCCCAGATTAATAAAGGGACTAAGTCAAAAAAGAAAATGAATGAATGAATGGATACTCATCCAGAGGCTCCCAGAGACTATGCAGTGCCACTGATGTGATCTAAGACCCGCGGCAAGACGATCCCAAGGTTCCATGATCCTGGACCAGGATGTGTCCTGAGCAGCTGCTTTGGTGCATGGAGGAGTGGAGAGCATGGGACTGATTCCTGTGACGCTCCAAGGACAGACAAGTCTCACTGATGTCCTCCGGCGACTAGACTGCAGCTCTGCACAAGACTGAGCCTGGTTTCTCTCAAGGTTTTTTAATTCTTCACTTTCGCCAATTGGTGAAGTTTTTTTCCTTGCCGCTGTCACCACTGGCTTGTATGGTTCGGGACTCATAGAGCTGCGCATCGATGGATTTTCTCTTCAGCGTCTGGACTCTCAGTAGTGAATATTAAACCACACTGAACTGATCTTCAACTGTGAAAACTGGACTGACACTGTTTCAATTTACTATAACCTTCTATGTGGAGCTGCTTTGACACAATCTACATTGTAAAAGTGCTATAAAAGTGAATTGAATTGAATTGAATTAGTTGTCCTGTCCTTCACTTTGAGTTGTATTTAAAACTTATTGTAAATCACCAAATATATGGTGCCTAGGAAGTCAGTTTGGTGGCAGTGTTATCGTTGAAGGAAGTGTGTCCTGCTATCACTGGGTAAATAAAGACTGATACTGTACAAGACATTTGCAGGTTGATGTCTTCAATGCTTTCAAAGCCTTGTTTGTTAAAAAGGCTGCATTAAGGCCTATTCACATGGGATATGGTTAGTGGTGGAACTGGCGCCCGCCTGCTGCCTTTTCACATACAGTGGAAGCATTTTGTGCAGTCGAGTGTGGTGCTCACATTGTGGTTTCATACGCAGACATTGACGCAGTTATAATCAAGGTCCCATTTATATTTGCAAGAAACAAAACCTACAGCAGATACTGTATGTTGGGATTGTGTCATTTGGGGTCATTTTGCAGGAACATGACAAGTAAAGTTTCATGTCAGAATTTTGTACATATATGTACTTTTACCTGGGAAGTCGATTTTCATGCTACACTCTTTATCATTGTAATATATTTTAGATATAGTGGTGTGAAAAAAGTGTTTTCCACTTACTGATTTGTATTTTTTCACGTTTTTCACACTTTAATGTTTCAGAATATCAAATAAATTTAAATATTAGTCAAATATAACACATCATGCAGTTTTGAAATAATTCTATTATTACTGTAAGTGAAAACAAAATACAAAACTATGTAGCTCTGTGTGAAAAAGTGTTTTCCGACTAAAACTAATTACTGTTTGGGCCACCATTAGCAGCTACAACTGCAATCAGGCATTTTTGTTATCTTGCAATGAGTCTGTTACAGTTTTTAGGCCCACTCATCATTGCAGAATTGTTGTAACTCAGCAAAACTGAAGGGTTTTCCAGCATGAACCGCATTTTTTAAGGTCATGCCACAGGATTCTCAATTGGATTTAGGTCCGGACTTTGACTAGGCCACTCCTAAGTCTTTATTTTGTTTTTCTTCAGCCATTCAGAAGTGTATTTGCTTGTGTGCTTTGGATCATTGTCCTTCTGCAGAACCCAAGTTCTCTTCAGCTTGAGGTCACTAACACTTTTCACATAGCCCTTTGTAGTTTTGTACTTTGTTTTCCCTTAATAATAAAAAGCTTCATTTGAATTCATTTCATTTCAACTTAATTTGTTATCTTTGACTAATATTTACATTTCATTGATGCTCTGAAACATTCAAGTGTGACAAACATAGTAAGGGCCAAACACTTTTTCACACCACTATATACAGTACTATAAATGCCATTACATTTAAAACCATCTACTACTCCATTATGCTTTATTAATAGGGTTCAGCCAATGCAGCTGCCGTTTTGCTGTTTGCATCTTCAGCAGTGCCTACAGTTAAGCAATGTGCCTGTGAAATGGCAAGACTTTGGGTGCATGAGCAAGCTTACACACCACATACAGTATATATTCTATATATAAATGTATGTTAATGACCAGATATTAAACCTATTTTTAATATTCTATTAAAGTAGATGTATATATATATTTAAATCACCAGTAAATCGGTCTGCTTATATTTATTTTTTTGTTTTTATGTTTCATTAACATGGATATACATATATAAAATATATAAAAGTGACAGATTTCTATTTAATTAAAGTAGATATATATTGAAATCACCAATAAGTCAGTCTGCTTAAGCCCCTTCCTTACAGATTCATGTAGAAACCTGCGTCCAAGTAATCAGCAATCAATGGATGAAACTAAGCCCCCACCCTAAATGTATTTATCTTTTTAATAGTCTGTTTTACTTGGATGTACATCCCAAAGCAGAATAAATGATCTGTCACTACTTCCATTACTTTACGACTTTAAGCATCCACGACCAATTACATGAGTTTGGGGTGATGCTATCAAGTTGTTTGGTCAATGGCAGGTTGTACAGTGCTTGGAAATGCTATATAAAACTTAATAAAACATAAATCACATTCTACCTCCACTCAGAGACACTAGTGGAGCAGAAATGACACTGCTGCTTTAAAAAACTGACTGAGGTCACCATAGAATAGATTGATATCATTATAACTTTTTTTCCCTGTTACTCAAGCTTGATCTTTTGGGATTTGATGAATGATATCAATTCCGGTTGCTGACTGGATTTAGTGACTCACAAGCATGGCCTTTGCATGGATTTGGGTTTCATATATATATGCAGTGTATTTATCCCTCTACCGGCGTTGAAACGCTTTGTTGCGCTCTCTCGCCCTGGTGCCACTATTGAAATAGCTAGTTTAAAAGAAGGGCTTGTTTTGGTGTCGCACCTCAGAAGTGTAAAGGAACAAAAAAAAGAGAGAGAAATAAAATGACTTGAGCGATAAGGGCAGAGAGAGAGAGAGAGAAAGAGAGAGAGACAGCGTGCATGTCACATGGCAACAGTGCAGAGCTTCTGGCTGGCTTATAATGCGCGTGTTGAAAGCGAGTGAGTCCCAGCATAACAAGAAGCTCGACGGTGAACAGGATCCTGTGCGGAAACAATTTCGACTACAAACTAAGTGAAAATCTACACATTTCTCTGACAGTCTGCGTGTACAGTGACAGAGTTCTGTAGCCAGCTTGTCATCACCTATAGGTAGGGCCAGACAGAATCTGCAGATATTTTTTCCTATTTCTGCAGAGAATTTTGTGAAAAATCTGCGGATTTATGCGGAAGATTTTAGGTGTATCTTAACTAAAAACTTAATATATGAAATAAAAATTATTCAATTTTTATTTTAATTTAATGTTTACAATGCAAATCCATTTATATCCACTTATTTGATAAACAAAGCAATTTCTCATATATTATATGTACTAAAAGACAGAAAATATTACTTTACAAACTGTATTGTAAAATTAATTTGAATAATTTGAATAAAACTGAATAAATATAAATGTACACACATTTACACATAGACTTTTAAATTTACATTTACACGTTTACACACAGACTCACTGATGGCCTAAAAATCTTCTGCGCACACAGATTCCATGTGGGCCTAGTCATAGGGTAAAAAATATATATATTTATATTTTAGATATATGTTACCTTTATGTTGTATCTGTGTTGTTATTTTTTACATTGAAAATTATTTCAGTTGAAGCTAAATATATTTCAGAGTGCAGAAAATGCAGTATCCATTATTTAAAAATCTATTACTTCAATAATAATAATAATAATAATAAACAAACAATAAAAACTACAGTAACATATATACTTATATATCTTACCTATTTTCAAATATATTTTATATAAAATTTTATTGGTTGATTGGTTTATAATAATGAATAAAAAAGAGTTTCTTAACGTCACAATGTATTTTCTTCAATTGAAATATTAAAACTCTTTATTATTAATTTATTCATTCATTCTTTTTCTTTTCGGCTTAGTGCCTTTATTAATCTGGGGTCGCCACAGCGGAATGAACCGCCAACTTATCCAGCATTTGTTTTACGCAGCGGATGCCCTTCCAGCTACAACCCATTTCTGGAAAACATCCATACACACTTATTCACACAAATACACTATGGACAATTTAGTCTACCCAATTTACCTATATCACATGTCTTTGAACTGTGGGGGAAACCGGAGTACCCGGAGGAGACCTACACGAACACGGGAAGAACATACAAACTCTACATAGAAATGCCAACTGACCATGCCGAGGCTTGAACCAGTGACCTTCTTGTTGTGAACTGATCGTGCTAACCACTACGACACCGTGGTACCCATTATTAATTTATATATTATAAAATATATTTTTAAATGATATATAATTTGTTTATGTATACATGTATAAAAATTAATGTTCATATATTTTAAAATACATTATAGCAAATAAATTTTTGGCCAGTTTTTGTATATTTTGAATTATATTTAAATATATATATTTTAAAACCTGTTCAAAAAAATTCAATTATATATATATATATATATATATTTATTATTATTATTTTTTTTTTTTTACCACATAGTCTGTGTTAAAAATACTTTACAACTGCATAGACCGCAGCAGTTAGTGCATTAGCAGGAACAGCAATTTTACTCAGCAGAGTCTCTTTGTCTCCGGAGAGTCCCAGAAACTACGACTTCATGCCTTGGTTCTCTTGGTTTCTTTATATGTTCCATCTCTCATGAACTGACTTCGCTTCTCGCCGGCTCCAGTTTTCCCTCACCTCTCTCTGCCCCTTCTGCCGCCTCCTCCCCTTCTGACCATCTGCCCACTCTGTGTTTCCTTCCCTCCTGAGGTTTAGAGTTAAAATCATCCGTCTACCAGGCAGCCATTTAGTGAGCTGAGCCCTGGAGAGTCAAATCACATACGGTGTGCAATAAAAAGGATGTGACCCACGGAACAGGAGAGTCGGACACACAGAGAGCTGGAGGTACGTGTGTCTTAGAAAAATCTCTTTAATATCTCACACGTTTCTCCTGAGATTATAATGAGAGGTGGTGGAGATTTGCTGGAGTCTTGCTTTTCTGAATGTCCTCCACAGAAACAAAACAACTCGTGTGCCTACAAACATAAGTACATTTGCTGGGTTTTGCTGTAATTTGGAGAGTTAAAAGATAACATGACCCTGAAAGTATTACAGTATGTTGCACATGTATATTTTTGGCAATAGAAGGCAAAAGAATTGGGCAAAATATTTGTTTTTATGCCCAAAAAATGTAATATTAAGCAAAGAAAGTTATTTTGTGTATTTTTTTTTTTATATTTTGTAGATTTCAACCATAAATATATCAATGCTCATTTTTTATTAGTAATGTGCATTGTAAGAATGTCATTTATACAACTTTAAAAGTGTTTTTCTCAAATGTTTGGATGTAAATATTGAATGTATCATTTAAATATTTCAAATTTAAGATAAAATCTTAAGATAAAAGTATCCTATGCTTTAAAAAAAAAAAACGTGTAAATTTACAATAACTTACTGGCAATTTAGGTTGTCAGTAAGACTGTAAAAATTTTAAGCACACAATATATTAATTATGACAATTGTGCAATTTTTTTTTACATTACAATTGTAATTATTATTTTACAGTAAGCTTGTAAATTTACAGTCTAACTGGCAATCCACATTGCTAGTAAGTTACTGTAAATTCCACAGTGGATTGTAATTATTAATTTACAGTGCACTCGTCAATTTACAGCCTCACTGGCAACCTAAATTGCCAGTAAGTTACTGTAAATTCTACAGTAATTTTATTTACAGTGTATCATACCAAACCGGGCATTGGTGGGGCAAAATACACAAGTATTTATCACCCCAATAGTAATATCACCCCAACAATGTCATTTATTGTGCTTCATGATAGTGGGCGATATATGTTCACACATTTTTCTTGCTGCTACACTCTTAAAAAAAAAGGTTCCTTGAGGTTCTATATAGAACCCCGGGGTTCTATACTTGGCCAGTAGAACCTTTTACCCAAAAAATGGTTCTATTTAGAACCCTTTGAGTGCAAAGAACCTTTTTGATTAAAATGGTTCTATAATGTGGGATTTATAACATAATTATATAGTAAAGATTATAAATAATAATAAGCTATAACACAGAGAGACAAAGCTTTTTGAGTCAAAACCTAATAAAATGACTGCTATGGTCAAAAACCTAATCAATGTATGATGGGATTTTTGTTTCACGCAGGTTTGTACATTACCATATAACTAATATTTATATATGCTTAATATTTAACATTTTTGACGAATTATTTTGTGAAATTAATTAAATAACCAGTTTATTCAGACTGTGCAGTGTGTTGTTATGGTTTAATAAATTGTTTTAAAGTAATAATCATGAAAAAGCCCTCTGGTGACGTCATTCATTGGTGGACTGGTGGTGAAGAGCCTGGAGACTGAAGAGTGACGGTTAATTTTTGAAAAGGAGAACTCCGCTTTTGCAGCTCCATCATTCAGGTACGTTATTACTCTTTTAAAACTATAATAATGAAATATTTTGTATTACGGGGTAATGTTTCTCTTCCCTTGTCTTATATGGTGACAGACTGAATAAGGGGTAACGTTAATATGGATTAATACTGTGCTTGTAAGTTTCTGATGGTCTCTGTCGACAGCCTTCGCTTCAGAAATCTGTGTCAAGCTGACTTTGCTCTGCTTTTTGTTCGAAATAAGTTACAGTTTCGCTTTATTTGTTTGTCAGTATTAATTAAAATATCAATAACAATAAAACAGGTGCGTTATTCGATGGCGGG
>CAIGQQ010030319.1:753411-766528 GCA_903798035.1 Danio albolineatus | reverse complement strand
GGTGAGACATCACTTTTCATGAAGTGACCATGTGTAGTCAGTCACCATGAAAGTAAATGGATGCTTTAAATGTAATTTTCAGAGTTTATATGACCTCATAACCTTTAATCAACAGTATCTCTTCTCTTATTATATTTTCTAGCATGAGGGCGGGATCAAGCTGTCTCTCAAGAGATCCACCAATAGACATTCACCACATGATCCATCAATTCTCATGCTTGACGTTAAACTGAAGATAAAAGTTCAAATTGTTTCCTGCAGAATCTGTTTTTATTGATATAAAATACTAAAATTAAACATTTTTGTTCCCAACAGGGTCTCAAAATGCCAAAAAGGCAGATTCGTTATCTAAATAGTGGCATTGCAAATGAAAAACAGCTTCTAGCACCTTTACGCCTCCTGAGCAATGAAAGAGCAACCTCTGAGCAATAAAGGCTCCCCCTGGGTGGAGAGGAAAACGGAGCAGACTGAGTTGAAGGAGAGAAGTGGAAGAGGATGAGAGAGAGTTGAACGTGTGAGGGAGACGGTGGGAGTCCTGCTCTACTGAGAAGTGCTGATAAGACAACCGAGCTGCTTTCTGAGGTGCCGTTTTACTCAAACTGAGCCAGAAAATAAGAAGTATCAGGAATAAACTTCACTTTACATCAGACAAACATAAACAGGCAGCCAGAAGTTCCAGTGATGACAGAATTTATCAGAGTAACGTCCAATACATCTATCTATCTATCTGTCTGTCTGTCTGTCTGTCTGTCTGTCTGTCTATCTATCTATCTATCTATCTATCTATTCATTCATCCATCCACCTGCCCATCTATCCATGCATTCATCCATTAATATCTATCTGTCTGTCTGTATGTATGTGTCCATCCATTCACCTGTCTCCTAGTCCATCAATCCTCCTGTCTCCCCATCCATCCATCCATCCCTCCATCCATCCATCTGTATATCTGTTTGTCTATCCACCAGCCTGTCTGTGTACCATCCATTACTCCATCCACTTGTACATCCATCCATCCGTCCATCTATCCATCCATCTATTTATCTATCTGTCTACCTATCCACGTATTCACCTGTCAACCAACCCATCCATCCATCCACTTGCATCCCCACTCATCCATTGATTCATCCATCCATCCATCCATCATTCATCTATCTATATCCGTCTGTATGCCTCTCTGTCCATCCATCCATCTAGTCAATTTAAACATCCATCCATCCATTGTCTGTCCGTTTGTCCATCTGTCTGCTCATCAATTCATGCATCCATTGTTCATATATATCTATCCGTCTGTCGGTTTACCCATCCATCCATTCACCTGTCTCCACACCCATCCATCCGCCGCTCTATTTAAACATCCATCCATCCGTTGTCCATTCGTATACTCATCCATTCATGCATCCATCCATCATTCATATCTTTCCATTCACTTGTCTATTTATCTATCCATCCATCCACCCATCCATACATCTGTCTACTCTATTCATCCTTCCACCTGACCATCCGTCCATCATTCATTTATCTGTCTGCCTGTATGTCTACCCACCCACCTACCCACCTATCCATCCGTGCTTAATTTACAGCCTCTGTCTCTATCTGATTTGATCTGTGTCTGTCTGTCTGTCTATTTATCATCCATCCATCCATCCATCCATCCATCCATCCATCCATCCATTCATTCATCCATCTGCCAGTCTCTCTAGTACATAACACCCTAGCAACCACCTTACAACTACTAAGAACTTAGCAACACTCAACCAAATCTAAAAATACATTGTTTTAAATAGAAGTTTTACGATCGTCATAGACATACATGAGCTCTCTCTCGCTCTCCCTCTCTCTATCTCTCTCTCTCTCTCTCTCTCTCTCCCTCTCTCTCACACACACACTGTAAAAAAAACTATGCTCCTGTACTCTTAATGAGTTATAGGCACTAATGCATATACATTAGTTGAAATGCGTATGTCAGGTTACTTGATTAACATGTGCGATTACGCGTGTATACGTGGCTGTGAGTGTGAAAGCGCCATTACTAGATTTGCAGGAGCTCCCCTGGCACACAAACACACATAAATTAGCTGAGCTACATCACCGTGGCAGCAGCTTTTGTTTTTTTTCCTCCCTCCCTTCCATTGCAATAATTAATATTCTGCTCTTCTCCATTAGGACTGCTCAGGATTGCCTGAGATTGATTGTTTGTGTTTGATATTAGTGGCTCTTCAAGGCGACTCCTCTGCGAAAATGAAAGACGGCAGGTGCTACGGCTCAACAATTGGAAAATTAAATACAGACTCGCACAGCGTTATTACACAAATAGGAAATGATGGTGAATTTATCTAACTCACCTGCTAAATCACATCCGATTTGTGTTCTGTTTTTCTATATCTTAGGTTGGTCTCTGTGTGTTAGTCTTAAACGATTACATATTTTCACACAGTAGGTACAGGGTCAATATTAGAAATTCTGCTGTCTGGTCATCCATCCATCCATCCTTCCATCCACCCATCCATCCATCCATCCATCCATCCATCTTTCCATCCACCCATCTATCCATCCATTCATCCATCCATCCACCCATCCATCCATCCATCCATCCACCCATCCATCCATCTACCCATCCATCCATCCACAGGTCTATTTAAACATCCATCTATCCATTGTCTGTCCGTTTGTCCGTCTGTCTGCAAATCAATTCATGCATCCATCCATCATTCATATATCTATCCATCTGTCTGTCTGTATACCCATCCATCTATCCATCCATCCATCCATCCATTCACCTGTCTCCCCTCTATCCATCCACTGCTAAATTTAAACATCCATCTATTGTCCGTCCGTCTGCTAGTTCATTCATGCATCCATCCATCCATCATTCATATATCTTTCCATTCACTTGTCTATTTATCTCTCCATCCATCCATCCATCCATCCATCCATCCATCCATCCATCCATCTGTCTGTCCATCCATGCATCTATCTACCCTATTTATCCTTCCACCTGACCATCCAATATTAGAAATTCTACTGTCTGGAAACGTTTTGCTGATATAAGACAGTGAAATGAGGTGGCATGGTGGCTCTGTGGTTAGCACTGTCGCCTGGTTTGAGTCCCGACTGGGTCAGTGGGCATTTCTGTGTTTGCATGTTCTCCCTGTGTTGGCGTGGGTTTTCTCTGGGTGCTCTGGTTTCTCTCACAATCCAAAGACATGCACTATAGGTGAATCGAATAAACTAAAATTGGCCATAGTGTATGAGTGTGAATGAGTGTGTATGAATGTTTCACAGTACTGAAAGGGCACCTGCTGAGTAAAACATATGCTGGATAAGTTGGTGGTTCATTCCGCTGTGGTGACCCCTGATGAATAATGGGGCTAAGCCGAAGGAGAATGAATGAATGAAAGATAGTGAAAGGAAATCTTATTGCGGGTTCAGAATACACAAATTATTTGTTTGTTACTGTAGTTGTTGAGTAAGATTCTCAAGAAAAGTGTCAGACTAAGGAGCCATTCAGTGTATTTTAGTTTTAAAGTGTGTTTTGGTTACACCTGGCATCCACACTACTCAAGCATCTTCGGCCTACATAAATGGAGCATATTGAAATGCTGAAGATGCTGTTTTAAGGCCCATTCACACCAAGCAGAATAACTATCAGTGTTGGACATTTTACTTAAAAAAGTAATTAGTTATAGTTACTAGTTACTTCTTACAAATAGTACCTGAGTTAGAAACTAAATTACATCATTATTAAAGTAATTAATTACCAGGGAAAGTAATTATTTCATAACCTTTTAAAAGAAAAACGTCAAAAAAGTTACAAACTGTAAATTAATTATTATTATAAAACGTTTTACTCTATTTTATCTACAGTATAGCACATGTCTTTGGACTAGAAGGAAACCAGAGCACCCTGTGGAAACCCACGCCAACACGGGGAGAACATGCAAACTACATACAGAAATGTCATCTGACCCAGCTGGAACTCAAACCAGTAACCATCTTGCTGTGAGGCAATAGTGCTAACCACTGAACCACATGCCAACCCCAAAGGTAGACTATTCAGACTATAATGATAAACAATTTAAGGCTATAGAAGATATCTTGAAGAGGCTCTGCTTGATGTTAAGCCATCTTTTTAAAGATTATTAAAAGATAATGACTATCTAGAAAACAACTGGTCATACATTTTGGTGACATATGTACTTGCATTATCCCAAATGTTTCTAAGAATGTTCAAATCCAGAGAAAATTTGCAATTTATCTATAAGTTTATACACAAAAGAGCCTTTAATATGTTGTGTGTTTTATTATACTGCAAAAAACAGCATTATAACAGAATCCTGAAATGTATTTAGTCTGAATAAACAGCACTTTCCACAAGCTAAAGGACTGCGGCATAATAAAAGCTCTGCTGGATGGAATGAAGACCACAACTCCCCTGATTCCACAGTCACTGCATCATTAAAAATGCCCTTGTTTGTTGTAAATAAATGCCATCTAGTGGCGGTATTCAGAATCATTCAAAATTCGAAATATTATTACATACCGTGCCTTTAAAATAAATTATATTAACACAAACAGATGCATGTTTAGCTAAATCACACGCGATCGATTACCAACCTCAAAGCTCACAACATGTGAATCTATTCAATGGTGTACAAGTTTAATTTTAGGTATATGATTGTAGCTTTCCCCTTCCAGAGCCTGGCTGTTGCGCTCTCTATATTTTGTTCCACAAAGAAAGAAAATGGCTTTGGAGCATCACAAGTGTCAGAAAAATGTTTGCAGAACTAACACTTCAAACATACCTTAGGTCTAACAGTCATGAAAGGACCCGGAGGATAAAAAAAATAAAAAATAGTGACATTTCTGACACCGCAAGTAAGTTTTTCATGCATTTATCAGTTCCGAGAGCCCTAATGCAGTTCACAAGCGGCAAAGCCATAAACGTCCTCTGACAGAATTTGATGTGACATGGTCAGACATCCAGAGCTTAGAGTAATTTTGCCAGCTTCATTTGGATTCAGTCGGCAATGAGTGAGAGAAGCCCTGGAATGGAAATACAGAGGAGGAGGAGGAGGTGGTGGCACTGATGCTTTCTACGCCGAAGACTTTAATAAAAACCCAGAGACAGGCTGTTTACAGACCATCAAGTCCACAAACACTGCGGTAGCTAGAGGGTGGTCTTAATACAGGTCCCGTCTCATACAGAGAGAGGCATACAAATCACGCAGACATAATCCAATCAATCTCAGACATTACAGCCTTTTCCAATGAGCTGCGCCGACGTAAACAATCCCACATTGGGACAACGACTGACCTTTAAGATGATTATTTTAAGCAGATCCTTCATATCTAGGCATAACCGAATAGAGCCTGTAATTAATATTGACTGTCAGATCATTAAGTTCAGTTAGATTTGATTCAGATTTTATTGTTTGGTAACACTTTACTTCTGTTTAAGACTGTCACGAAACCTTTACAATAATGGAATGACACATCATGAATATGAATGAGATTTCATACATGGTTATGACAGCTGTGTCATTCATTCAGTGAATTATTTTAAATGCACAGGTGACATTAGCTATTTTTATTCGCATTTTGGATATGCGCATAAAAAACGGTTGATGGAAACGATATGATGAGCATAAATTTTGAAAATGCGCATAAAAAATGTATGCGCATAACTGAGTAGGATAAACTTTTTATTCGATAAGAAAAGGTGTGCATAAACTGCGATGGAAACACTTTTACCGCATAAATTCCAGTATGCGGATTAAAAAAGGTGATGTGATTTTGTTATAAGAGATTATGTGATGTTAAAAAATGTGTGTAAATGGACAAACCCGCAGGCTGAGCACATTGTAAAACATCTGAAATGTTGTTTTTAGTCATTCGAAAATGCCTTACCATTTAAGTAGTTGTGTTATTATATTATTATTGACCTCCAGAATCAAGAGCGTCTGTGCTCCACGTCTGACACCTTCAAATGCCACCGCGCGTTCACTGCGTGTCAGTATTGCCTTCTGAGGCACAAGTCATTTATTAAATGAAGAAAAGATTGACACAGCTTCTCCTACTGCAGCAAATTACATTTTTACTGTTGATATTTGGCGCCAGTTAATCAGGAAGTGACTATTTTGTCTGCTTTGACTCGTTGGATGGAAAAGCTGCTTTATTCGCACGTCTTTTATGCGATAATCCAGTTTTGCACTTAAAGTTCATTCGCATTTTTGGATGGAAACATAGCTGTTGTTTGAAATGTCTTTATGAAAACTTGACAAAAACATTAGCTGTCTTTGTCATGACAACTTGACAATGAGTACTGTATGCTTACATGGACACCAATAATCTGATTTGAATACGATTAAGACAATACTCTGATAAAGAGTCTAAAGTCGAACTAAACAGAAATGGAATTAAGACATGTGGAGTATGCTGATTTTAGTCGCATTATTGAAGTGCTATTACAGATATGTAAACACAGCGATCAAACTATTACCATTGTGTAGGATTTTCATTGTATTTTGCAACAGGATAGTCTATACACATGGCTGTTTGACACTCTTCTCTGCACCTACAGAGTCAGTGAAGGACAACAGATACCTGCATCATGAAATGCTGAGTTTTTTTAAAATATCAAATCCCATTCCCATATCTAATTCCATTAAAACTACACTCTTGCAGCAGTTCATACTCATATCCAATATCTTGTTTGTCACAGGGGGCATGAAAGGCTCCTGAATGAAAGTGAAAGTAGCAAACTGCAATTAAAAGTCGACAAATTAAAAATGAATAATGAAGAAATATGGATAGCCTGGTGACGCAATGACGTTAATCAAATTATGTGCTGTAACATGGACAACACAACTCATGTAAACACCGTCATATTATTACCTTATTCAGATTAAGGAAAACAATTTGATTACTGATGTCCATGTAAACGTAGTCATTGTCAAGACAACATAACCTGTCATAAATCTGTCATAAACATGATTGTCATGAGGTCATTATGATTTGTCACGAATTTTATGACAGCAACATTAATGTTTTTATTGACCTCAACTACAGTGGTACAAATTGAATTTGTCATTAAAATGTCATTAAATGTAATTATTTGAGTATTGACACTTTTTGATTACACGTCCAAGTAATTCCACCGAAAAAAACCCCACACACATTAATGATGGCCTCATGACAACCTGCTTCAAATGTTATTATCAGTGGTTATCAGCTGATGGATATGGAGCAGTAGGGACCTTTTGCGCCTACTGGTAGCCTCAGAAGGTTGTTATCATCCATCCACATAGTTAATTAGCTATAATAACATAGTAAACTCCAGATCTGTTCTTACATTACTGTGACGGTTGGGTTTTGGGTTGGGGTAGGGGACGATACAATTAATGGTAAATTTAATTAATAATATAAATAATTCTCATTAATTTTTGGCCACATCCGTATGTGATTTATGGCTGAATAACCATGTGAATGGATGATAACAGCCTTCTAAGCCTAGTAGACGCAGAAGACCCCTACTGGCCCATATCTATCAGCTAATAACGCCCATTCAATCGAGTGATAACATTCGAATCGGCTCATGACAATCATGTTTATGACAGATTTATGACAAGTTATGCTGGCTTGGTAATGTCAAGTTGTGATGACAAGGACATATTTCAAACAATGCCATTTTTGCTATTAAAATGACATAACAGAAATTTGCCAAAAGCGTGCATACAATTTAATTAATATAAAATGCACGTGTCATGATTATATAGGTGTCATGGCAGTCTTATGAACACACTCTAAAGTGTTTCTTTTGTAATTGTTTTATATCTCTACACACCAAGTGGTCCGTCTGAAATCTCTCTGAGTGCAAGCGATTCCATTTTCATCCATAATTCTGGAAGAACGGAAATCGCCTTTTTGTTCTCCTCCTCATTTAAAAATGAATGCTCTCAGTGTGGGGGCAGTCCAGTATAAGGCTGTTGTTTGTCAGTGTAGAAAACTGTGACACAGGGTCACTTTCAGTAGTGCGAGTGTGAGGCGAATACGGGATGAAAGCGCGCCCGACTCTTTGATATTCGTCAAGGGTTGCCGCGGCCTTACGCATCACGCTGCATCCACATCTCCAGCATTCGAGCTTCCTCTGAAGAGCTGGGGATATTTTTAAGTCCAGAGGGCCTGAAGGGTTCATCACCTCGGATATGAGAACAACGCAGACACTGTTTGGGGTCGAGGAGGGGGGTTTGGGGCAAGAGAAGAAGGGCCCGTTTGTTGGAGCTGGGTGTGTTACACGTCACCCCTGGCGTAACCTTTTAATTCTTCTGCGAGGAAACCCGGATGGAGGCACCCCGGGGCATAGACAGCTCTGATAGGGGGTTGTGGATGAGGATTATTATGTATCCCGCCACTGATATTCGGGGCGGATGTCTTGGAGACACTGAAGACACTGACTCAACCCATGAGCAAAGGCAGGAATGATGGCGAAATGGGGTCATGGGAGATCCACATGCTCAGAGCTGAAGGCAGTGTATGTTTGTAAATGTATGTGTGTTCAGAAGGAATTGTGTGGCGGTTACACAGTGCAAAAAATATTATATCATTGGGGAAAATGTTTAAAAATGGTTAGATATCAGTTCTTTAACATAAAGAATATTAAACTTAATATAGTGACATATTATTGAAATTTAAAATCTAATATATGGCCTATTAATGTCATGTAAAGCTGAATTTTCACCATCATAACTATAGTCTTCAGTATCACACAACCCTTTAGAAATCATACATGATATGATCTATAGAAGTGCTAGAAACATCTCTATTTTTAATCAACACTGAAAACAATATTTGCTGGTAATATTCTGTTGAATCCAAGGCACAAAATGTTGTATAATATTTAGTTCAAATAAATGATGTTCTTCAGAACTTTCCATTCAACAAAGAAGAAAAGCAGACAAAATGCTTCAAACATGCATAGTAACTTTGTTAATGATTGAGCATCAAGAATCATTTATAACTATGCAGACAATAAGCATATTATGATTATTTCTGAGTGATCCAAGCACTGGAAACTGGCATAATGATGCTGAAAATACATTGATGTCTGTTACTTACCAAACCTTTATTGATGCATTCCTTTTCAGTTATACATTTATGTGATTATTTAAAATAATAATAATAATATTTTAATTTAATGTGCATTGATGGCAAATATGTGCATGTACATAATAATTTAGCTTGAAATGTTAACGTTTCTGGGCACCACGGTGGCGTAGTGAGTAGCATGTTTGCCTCACAGCAAGAAGGTCGCTGGTTCGAGCCTCAGCTGGGTCAGTTGGCATTTCTGTGTGGAGTTTGCATGTTCTCCCCATGGTTGCGTGGGTTTTCTCCGGGTGCTCCGGTTTCCCCCACAAGTCCAAAGACATGTGGTATAGGTGAATTGGGTAGGCTAAATTGTCCGTAGTGTATGAGTGTGAATGAGTGTGTATGGATGTTTCCCAGAGATGGGTTGCAGCTGGAAGGGCATCCACTGCGTAAAACAAATGCTGGATAAGTTGGCGGTTAATTCCGCTGTGGCGAGAATTAAAGAGACTAAGCCAAAAAGAAAATGAATGAATGAATGAATGTTAACGTTTCAAGACTCACGCTGCACCCATTTGAACTTGAAATTGTAACTTTAAAAGAATCACTTAATACCATATGAATGTGATGTTAAAATTAGTAGAGTAGTTAAATACTGCTGTAAAATAAACTAGACAATCCATGTGTAAATACTAATACTAAAGGTTTTCTGTTCTTTTTCATTTTCGTTATGTGATTTTGCTAGTAAGTCTAATGCAGGAAACCCACACCTCCATTTTGAAAATAACACGATATTTCTAGCTAAATAACTACTCTGAATTGTTATACAGTACACTCAGCAGGTATATAAAGTTGGTCTTACCATCTACACCCAGCTAACAGGGAACGTTCCTAGAACATTCACTAACCTTCTTTAAAAGTTGTAGAAATGTTAGCACAGAACATTACTAATGAAACGGTTTTAGAATGTTTTCATAACGTTATTAATGTTCTTGTAACGTTGTTAAAAAACGTTATTAGAACAAGGTTCTTGGAACGTCTTCAGGACGTTATTTGTACTTGATGAACGTTATCATAATGTTGATGAAAAACGTTCTTATAACAAAGTTCTTGGAAACGTCTTCAGGACGTTATTTGTACCTGATGAACGTTCTCATAATGTTGATGAAAAACGTTCTCATAACAGGGTTCTTGGAAACGTCTTCAGGACGTTTTTTATACTTGATGAACGTTTTCACAATGTTCATAAAAAACGTTCTTGTAACAAAGTCCTTGGTTTTGAAAACGTTATGCTGACCATAAAAAACGTTCTAGCAACATTAAGCAAACTGGACATTTCAACATTCTCGGAACGTTACAGATAACGTTATGAGACCGTTCTCACAAACTAAATTTGTTAGCTGGGCACCTACTTCAGGTATGCTTTCCTTATGCTCGTTTCACGCCAAACGAGTGTATTTCGCCTCACGAGAATTTCCGCTAAGTTGCTACCTTTTAACTGGCGCGTAACAAGCGATTGAGGCAAATCTCGCGCCTTCGCGGCAAACACGTCACACATGCGTCTTTCGCGCCGCATGTTTCGCGCCGAAACTCGGTTCTAGTAGAGTGTTTACATTGACTTTGTATTCAATATACTTGCGTGAATACTATACATTTACATTTGGTGTGAACCCAGCATTACAATCAGGAAATATCTTCAGTTTCTGTCCGTCGTCATTACTATTGCCAAGCAACTGCATTCTGTTTCCTGAATACAGAAAAACTGTGACTAAAAGTGCAGCCCTTATCTTTACTATGAGCACATGACTTAATGGGAACAGTATTAACCATAGTGCGCTGCCATCTGTCCTGCACCTCGGTGTGTTAAAAAGCCATGGGGAAAAAAAGTAAGTAAGAAATGAGAAACTACGGCATTACTGGTATTTTTGGCTCAGGAATCACTGAACACGGGTGCAGATGGTGAGGTGAAATGGAGAAGCACGTAAGGGCTGTAAACGAAAGGACACGGAAATAAATAAATAAAGCCAGTGATAGCGGAGGAAATAAATCCAGGTGTCCGTGTACTTTATCAGGAGCATTATCAGCTTGACGGCGAGAGGGGGAGAAGACGGGGGGGACCGCTGCCTGTGTTTGTGGAGAGATAGTGGGAAAACAATTTTCCCCTCCTTTGCTAATTCAGCTCTTCGCCTGGATGGAATCGCATCATCTAAATAAGGGAGCCAAATGTTTTACACCTCTGCATATAATGGAGCTGAGATAAGACCTGACTCGTCACTGTCCTGAATGACATTTCCTCGCATTTCCTTATTTATTTATTTCATTCCTGCGATGCAAACATCACGTGGTGTGCGGTGAATGGAGACAGATGCACTCGTGCAGCAGTGAGGCACGTGCCTGTGTGTGTGTTTAAAAACCCTGCCATTTCACAATCCCCTGACAATAAAACAACAGACTCTGAGTTTTTTTTATGTTTGCGTTAAATATCCCTCGGTGCAGCACCTCGGTGACAGCTTATTCGCTGACAGATTGATCGTAGCTCTTATGTGTTCTCACATTGTTCAAGCAAACACTGAGAATCCTGACAAGAGTGCCAAGGTTTCATCGGGCCCCGCTTAGATGCCTGGATAAAGCCTTGGATCAATACTCATCCACAATCCATACATTGAACGGATTTGACAACAAAACATTTGTCGTCACACACACACGCATGGCTTTCAGCCCTTCAATAACCTCTTTTCGAAGCTAAATTTGATTTCTTTTCAAAGCTCAATTTTGAATGGCGCATTTTGCCGAGTGTTTCTTGATCAATAGTGCTATTTATTTATTATGTGATAATTATTATTATTATTTTCTAAATCTTATCATATATGGAGACTTCAACTAAAACATTTAAAAAACTTAATTAATCTTTTGGTTTTACCCTTTCAATAGAAAAAAACCGAAAATATCTGGCATTATTGGTTTCATATTTTTCCCTATTGGATGAAAGTTATAATAATTAATTTTATTTGTAAATGGCGTCTTTCTAGACACCCAAGGTCGCTTTACAACAAGCATCAACAGCCATAACAGAACAAATTAAAACAAGTAATAAAACATTGCCGAACAAGCATTTTAAGTGCATGTAAGGGGTTACAAACACATTGTGAATATAAAATAACATGATAAAAAATAATTAAAAGAAAGCCTGCTAAAAAAAGATGGGTCTTTTTAGAAGAAGGCGAGATTTAAAAGTGTGAAGACTATCACTGCTCCTTAGGTCCCTGGGAAGAGAGTTCCATAGCCGAGGAGCCATGGAGCTAAAAGATCTGTCTCCCATTGTGCTTAATCGAGTGCGAGGGGGCACCAGGGAGAAGGAGTTGGCTGATCGAAGAGTGAGAGAAGAGGTATAGACATGGAGAACTGCTTTGAAAGTTAAAAGTAGTATTTTTAAATCAATACGAAACATATTTAAATATGAAATTTGTTTACTATGTCCTTTCTCTTATAAATAACTTATATCATTGTCCGATATTTACTTCAAATATCATTAAAACTTTATTAACTTCACTGAAATTGTCTTAATGGTGTATATCTGTAAAGTGTATCTGTCTGCTGACTGCGAGGCGGGGGCGTAACATGAAGGGGCGTAACTTGTAGTAAGTTAGAAGCATAACTTGCCATTATCGGGATCCCATTGAACCATGCGAAGTGTCATAACGAGATGTTGCTGGCAAGATGTTGGAAATGCTTACCAGAGAACATTTTCACCAAATGTTTCCTTGAGTTTTCTCCTAATGTAACCACAACCAATTCATTTGATATATTAATATATTCATTAGAGTTAGCCTACTCGGTGTCGCCTCTTGTGGTTGCAAATAACTGTACAATGGTGGGGGTATCAAGTATGAAAGTCTCCGCAACTATCGTTTGTACGTTAAAAACTGTGATGGTTGGGTTTAGGGTTGGGGAAGGTGTAGATGTTAATAACCTGTGATGGTTGGTGAACGTGTAGACGTTAATAACTGTGATAATTAGGTTAAGGGTTGGAGTAGA
>CAIGQQ010030319.1:719250-748335 GCA_903798035.1 Danio albolineatus | reverse complement strand
CTTTGTTTGGACATGTGTTTGAGCTTCATGCCAAATGCTTTAATATGTAAAGAGACGGTAAGAAGGCACATTAGAAAAAAATACACTTTGCCTTTTTTTTGCAAATAGATTTGTGTTGCATCCAATGCAATGATATTCAGGCGTTTTACACTCAAAATGTTGCTGCTTGTTCAAACTACTACTTTAAAATGAGCTGAAACAACACAATTCTTGACATTTTTGTGGGACAACTTAATTCTTTTATGCTCAATCCACTTAAATTTGTTATCTTAATCAATTTGTGTTTGGACAACGTGATTAAATGGTGTGGAACCCTGTATTTTTATAGTTTAAGTGTCAACTGTGTCCTAATGTTTCCATTTTTTTTTCTTTTGATTACCCAGCAGGCACCTTAATTATTTCATGCTCAATCCACTTAAATTTGTTAACTTAATCAATCTGTGTCAGGACAACGTAAATGAATTTTGTTGAACCCTGCATTTTTACAATGTAAAGCCTGGTTTATATTTCTAAGTCGCATGCCTTGCGCGTTGCCATGCATTTATACTTCTGTGCTCTGTTTTTGTTCCTCTGCAGAGGCGGGAGCCAGCAGACGCATAACAACTTTAATCATAAGGTAAACACAGAACAAAAGTTTCCATCTGGAGCTCCCACAAAGGACACTAGTAAACACTCGCTCCAACCGGTTCGAGCGGCTCTCACCCTGCCCACACTCATCAGCGCTACAAGCCAACCAATCACAGAGCGTTATGAGTCGTTGAGATGTGTAGCTAAATTTTTTGAGGGGTATATGCAACCATGCGAAGGCTGCGCTGGAGCATATGTGTACTCTTAATGCAGAAGTATAAATCAGTGTCAACTGTGTCCTAATGTTTCCAGTGTTTTTTGATTACCCAGCAGGCACCTTGCATCATGGAAAATTGTTATAAGTGTCTAAATTATTTTTTGAAGTTAATATAAAATAACGATGAGATTTCAGTGTGGAGTTTGCATGTTCTCCCCATTTTGGTTTCCTCCGGGTGCTCCGGTTGCCCCCACTAGTCCAAAGACATGTGGTATAGGTGAATTGGCTAAGCTAAATTGTCCGTAGTGTATGTGGGTGAATGAGTGTATATGGATGTTTCCAAGTTATGGGTTGCAGCTGGAAAAGCATTCGCTGCATAAAAAAAATGCTGAATAATTTGGCGGTTCATTCCGCTGTGGCGACCCCAGATTAATAAAGGGACTGAGCCAAAAAGAAAATGAATGAATGAATGAATGAAAAATCCTCTAAGTTAAAGTGAACCAAACTAATCAGATATCAACTTTGAAGCAGAGAAATTTATGGAAAATCTAAAAATAATACAGAGACACTGTTAATGACACCAATTGGAAACCATAAAGGAACATAAAACTATTAACAGTTGTCATGGAAACAATATTATTCAGCTTTACATTGCAACCGGCTCAGTTGAGTTCCATGTAAATGGGCGGAGCTAACAATGTTTATTTTAGGGCACTTATTGCTGATTGGCTGATATTTATAATCAGCAAAACCACATTGAAGAACAACCTCAGAGCCCAAAACAGGTCTGTCTATAAAGCTTTGTCAGTTATTGTTAAAAATCGATTTCCCTATGGAGTCTTTACTTCCAGAACTCAATACAATTCAGCAACACTGACTGAAGCGGAGGACTCCAGAAGCCTCTCACACGGACTGAAGTAACAAATGACGTCGAACGTAAAGTTGATAGCGCACATGTGGAAGTCGCGACACCATTCGGAAGCCTCAGGGACGTCACTAATGTGAGTTTATATCCCAGCTGGTTTACCTAATGCTGACACTATCATAGTAATATGTTATCCTCCCTCAGCTGCTTGTCAAAGCGAGAACAAACCCTGAAGCCTTGCGCAGACCAATAAACAAGTATTCAACCCCTCCTGCTCTTAATATTTATTCATCTCCACATCATATTTACACATTTAGACACACAGTGGCGGACAAAATGATTATTATTAATTGTTAATGAGCAGCAAGTCATTTGTGTGTGGCATACAATGTAAAAAATGCAGGGTTCCACAAGAATTATTCATGTTGACCCAACACAAATCAATTGAGTTAAGTCGATTGAACATAAAACACGTAAGTTGTCCCCAAAAAACCTTAAGAATTGAGTTGTTTCAATTCATTTTAAATAAGTAGTTTGTACAACCAGCGAAAGTCATTTTTTGAGTGTTGCATACATTGTAAAATTGTGGTTCCACACAATTCATTCATGTTTTCCCAACACAAATAGATTAAGTTAACTTATCTTATTTAAATGGATTGAACATAAAACAATTAAGTTGTCCAAATAAACCCTCAAGAATTGTGTTGTTTTGGCTCATTTTAAATAAGTAGTTTGAACAAGCAGCAATCTACACTGTAAAAAGCGATGTTTAACTTTACTTTAAAAAAAGAGTAAGCATTGTCTAAAAATGATTAAGTAAATGAATTATGTGCATAATTAAGTTACATGAACTTAATAGTTATAAGTTGCAATAGAAATACTTTACATTTTTTAAATGAAATCAACTTGTCTTTTTTAAGGCAATGGGTTTACTCACTTTTTTAAGTAATTGTTTTTTACAGTGTAAGCAGCGTACACTGTAAACAATGCAGGGTTCTACACACGTCCTTCATGTTGTCCCAACACAAATCGATTAAGTTAACTTATCTTATTTAAATGGATAAAACATAAAACAATTAAGTTGTCCAAATAAACCCTCATGAATTGTGTTGTTTCGGCTTATTTTAAATAAGTAGTTTGAACAAGCAGCAATCTAAGCAGCGTACGCTGTAAAAAATGCAGGGTTCTACACACGTCCTTCATGTTGTGTCAACACAAATCGATTACGTTAACTTAATTGTTTTTACAAATTTAAGTTAATCGAACATAAAACAATTAAGCTATCTCAGAAAAACCTTCAAGAATTGTATTGATTCAGCTCACTATAATTAAGTAGACTGAACAAGCAGCAGAAATATATTTTTTTGAGTGTATTTAAGAGTTTTTTAGTTGTTTTTGCCATTATTATACGTTACAAGCAGGGTCAGCCAGAATCTGTGGCCATTTTTGTTATTTCAATATAAAATTTGTGGATTTATGTGGAATGATTTTGGGAGTGTAGTTACTAAAAACTTAAAACATGAAATAAAAAAATAGTCAACTTTTATTTAAGGCATAGAATGCAAATCTAATTAGATACACTTGTTTTGTGAACAATACAAGTCTCTTCACCTTATTCTTCATGTACGAGCGGGCGCAGGCATTTGAATCTTTTTGGCTCGAGACTTCTGGTCTCATTCACTTCCTTTAATTTTTAGACGTTAAAAAGAGCTTGTTATGCTGCTTGATGTTGCAAACTGATATTTTCTTATTATATTATTCTGCTTTGTCTGTATAATCATGCAAACACTTGTTTGTAGAGTGAGTAGTTTGACCATTTTCTGAACAGAATAATTCTGTTAGTTATTCCTAGTCATTTCTCCCATAGGCAACTGAATCGGAAGTTCTAAAACATTTGCAAAAACGAGCGCACTTCCACATTAAAGAATAAGGTCAATAACAGTTTTTTTTTTTGACAAACTGTATTGTAGATAAATCCTATAAAAATGTGCATATTAGTTAATAATGTTACTGAAATCTATACAAAAAATGAAATAAATATATATTTACACATGTAAAAAACAACAGGTTTAATGATGTGGTAAAAAATCTGCAGAAATTTGACCGAAGACAAGCTATTTAAATTAATATTTGTATTATTTCTGTGATTTTTCACCTATTTATGTTTTTGAATTGCAATATGGGACCTTGAGCTTTCCCCCAACAACTGTTGATTTCGAAAAGTTTGACTTTTCATTTATTCATTTTCTTTTCAGCTCAGTCCCTTTATTATTCAGGGGTCGCCACCGAGGAATGAACCGCCAACTTATCCAGCATTTATTTTACGCAGAGGATGCTCTTACAGCCGCAACCCATCACTGGGGAACATCCATACACTCTTGCATTCTTGCATTCACACACATACACTACAGACAATTTAGCTTATTCAATTCACTTTTAGCCCCTGTCTTTGGACTGTGTGGGAAACCGGAGCACCCCGGGAAACCCACGCGAAAATGGGGAGAACGTGCAAACTCTACACAGAAATGACAACTGACCCAGCCTGGGCTCAAACCAGTGACCTTGCTGTAATGCAATGGTGCTACTCCATTCGCCACCATGACGCCCCAAGTTTGACTTTCATATACATTTTTAGTAGTTTAAAGTGCTATATCGTCTGTGTTGGTGTTGTAAATCATCTTAAAGATCAACAACTTGGTTAGAAACTGCCAGTAAGTTTTCAGTTATTTTATGTACTTAATTATTTATCATTTCTAATAAATTCATATATTTTTCCAGTTACACTCTATCTTAAGGTGATGTAGTTACAGTGTAACTAATAATTTAACTGCTGAGTAATATTAAGTGATTACACTTACTATATTGTTGGCGTTACAATGTGGGTTAGGTTTAGATTTAGTGTAATAAGCGCTCCATCAATCTGCTCTACTGTTCAAAGAGGCTCAACAAATGGTACTAATAAATATTTACAAGTCACTGGAATACGTTTGGCACGGTGGCTCAGTGGTTAGCACTGTTGCCTCACAGCAAGAAGATTGCTGGTTCGAGTTCCGGCTGGGACTTTGCTGGCATTTCTGTGTGGAGTTTGCATATTCTCCCCGAGTTGGTGTGAGTTTCCCCCACAGTCCAAACACATGCGCTACATGTGAATTTGGTAAACAAAATTGGCCATAGTGTATGAGTGTTTGTGTGAATAAGAAAGCGCTGTGACGAATCCTGAAAAATAAGAGATTTAGCTGAAGGGTGGCCTGAAAGTGATACATTTTTTGTAAATTGGTACAATATTGGTGTCTGTGATGCAACACGTCCAGTTGTGTACACTATAATTTTATGTGTCACACTTCAATGTATAATATGACTAAAAAGTGGTCATAAACGAATATTTTCTTAGTTCAAATGAGTATCGGCTTGGACCTGGAAACAGAATTTCATACGTCACGACTTAACAAGTGGATAACTAACATATAACATAAGACAACACTATATATAGTCAATATTTTCAGATATTTTCTGTCTGCATTTATATACATTGTTTCCTGCTGTTCCTGTTCTTAATGTGTTTTATTAATGCATTAAGGCAGACTTTAGACATTTAACATTACTATTCAACTCAAAACAACTGGTTATGTTGTATTACCACTAGTCACAGCGGCTTCTTGACAGGCTAAATATTGCTTTAAGACTATTTAAGACCTTTTACTATATAGTTTGTGCATTTACATACATTGTTGCCTGCTGTTCTTGTTCTTAATGTGTTTTTTAATGCGTTAAGGATAATTTTAGACCTTTAACTTTACTACTCAACCCAAAATGACTCGTTATGTTGTATTATCACTAGTCACACTGGTAAGCAGCTTCTTGGCATGCTAAATATTGCTTTAAAATTATTTGTGCATTTATAATACAGTCCATGCATAAGTACATTGTTTCCTGCTGTCCTTTTTATTATTATTTTTTTTTTATACAACAATATATATAATCAATATTTTCAGATATTTTCTGTCTGGTGTTCTAATAGTTTTGGCCATCACTCTATATCCTTAGAACAGAATATTTGATCTTCTTAGCAAACACACCGGATTCTGCTGTCCACCATAAAAGACAACACTGATAGGATTACCCTAACCCTAGCCTTTAAAGATTTGTTTGTGTGTTTATTTATCTTCTGGTATTCAACCCCAGTGCAAGCTCATCAAACCATCAGCTCGCGAACGAAGGCCACGCTCCAAATAAAAAAAAATATGAAAGGATTAAAAAAAGGAGTTTAAGCCGTGGATGTGTTTGCTCTGCACTTTGAAATACAGCCGTTCGCTCAGCATGTGTTTATGCATCACTTAAACGCCCGTTCTCAACCAAACAACTGCTATGAAGCATCAGACCATATTCAACTCTAATCTGCTGTGCTTCTTATATTATTAAAGAGATTTACTCCTGTTGTGAGCTGTAAACCTATCAAATTAAAAGGGCCATAGAGGTGGAAGCTTTAGGCAGAAAGGTAGAAATGTCTTTATAGGTGTGTGCAGTCAACTGGTGAAGGTGTATTACCACTAATCGCACTGGTAAGCGGCTTCTTGACATGCTAAATATTGCTTTAAGACTATTTAGGACATTTATAATACAGTTTGTGCATTTATATACATTGTTTCCTGCTGTACTTGTCCTTAATGTGTTTTATTAATGTGTTATTTTAGACATTTTAATGTTACTATTCAACCCAAAACAACTGGTAATGTTGTATTACCACTTATCACACTGGTAAGCAGCTTCTTGGCATGCTAAATGTTGCTTTAAAACTTTTTAAGACATTTAACTATACAGTTTGTGCATTTATATACATTGTTTCCTGCTGTTCTTGTTCTTAATTTGTTTTATTAATGTGTTAAGAGTTATTTTAGACCTTTTAATGTCACTATTCAACCCAAAACAACTGGTAATGTTGTATTACCACTAATCACACTGGTAAGCAGCTTCTTGGCATGCTAAATACTGCTTTAAGACTATTTAAGACCTTTTACTATACAGTTTGTGCATTTATATACATTGTTTCCTGCTATTCTTGTTCTTAATGTGTTTTATTAATGCATTAAGGCAGATTTTAGACGTTTAACTTTAATATTCGACTCAAAACGACTGGTTATGCTGTATTACCACTAATCACACTGGTAAGCAGCTTCTTGACATGCTTAATATTGCTTTAAGACTATTTAGGACATTTTACTATACAGTTTGTGCATTTATATACATTGTTTCCTGCTGTTCTTGTTCTTAATGTGTTTTTTAATGTGTTAAGAGTGATTTTAGACCTTTAATTTACTATTCAACCCAAAAACGACTGGTTATGCTGTATTACCACTAGTCACAGCGACTTCTTGGCATGCTAAATATTGCTTTAAGACTATTTAGGACATTTTACTATACAATTTGTGCATTTAGATACATTGTTTCCTGCTGTTCTTGTTCTTGATGTGTTTTATTAATGTGTTAAGAGTGATTTTAGACATTTCAATGTTACTATTCAACCCAAAACAACTGGTAATGTTGTATTACCACTAATCACACTGGTAAGCAGCTTCTTGGCATGCTAAATGTTGCTTAATTTTTTTAAAGACCTTTAACTTTACAATTTGTGCATTTATATACATTGTTTCCTGCTGTTCTTGTTCTTAATGTCTTTTTTTAATGCGTTAAGGATAATTTTAGACCTTTACTTTTACTATTCAACCCAAAACGACTGGTTATGTTGCATTACCATTAATTGCACTGATAAGCAGCTTCTTGACATACTAAATATTGATTATTAAATATATGCATTTATATGTTTTGTTTCCTGCTGCTTTTCCCAGAGATGGGTTGCGGCTGGAAGGGCATCCGCTGCGTAAAAAATATGCTGGATAAGTTGGCGGTTGATTCCGCTGTGGCGACCCCGGATTAATAAAGGGACTAAGCCGACAAGAAAATAAATGAATGAATGAATGTTTCCTGCTGCTCTTGTTCTTGAAATGTTTTTTTAACGTGTTAAGACTTTTAATTTTACAAAATTAACCTGAAACAACTAACGTATTAAAGTCATCTGTTTCGAAATCAGACCACATTGATTGCACTGTATATTTTTTTAACCGATTCATTAGAATCATCTGTCTGGAAATCAGTACTTTGTATCTGTTGTTTATTCACGAATAAAAAAAAAGTCTCATGATGACATCAGCAAATCAAATTAAACTGTTATCAAGTTAAATATGCAGTGCTGTATGTTTTAGACTCACTAAAAGATCATCAGAATCAGACTTAATTTTTTGTTTAATCGCTAAAAAGAACCAACTCATTGGAATCACTTTAGAATTAGACATCATTTGTTAACACTGCATTTGCTGAACCATAAAAAAAAAAAAAAAAAAAAACGGCTCATTTAAATGAATTGTTTAAAAAATGCTAAGACTTCACTGTTATTTGTTTGGGAATCAGACTTCCATGCAAAATGAACCAACTCCTTTGAGAACAAAGCTTCATTTGCTTACACTAAAGATCAGGCTATCGTTTACTCTGTGTTTCTGAATAAAGCGACTCACTAAAAAAATTGTTTGAGAATGAACCTTTAATGTTTATGCAGTCTGTTTTGGAATCACTTAAAAGAA
The DNA here is from genome assembly GCA_903798035.1 of Danio albolineatus. Lineage (NCBI taxonomy): Eukaryota > Metazoa > Chordata > Actinopteri > Cypriniformes > Danionidae > Danio > Danio albolineatus. The sequence goes on along the minus strand of CAIGQQ010030319.1, from coordinate 740,054 downwards.
TAGACTCTTTAGAATCAAAATGGTAAGACTTCACTGAATCAAACTTCATTGCTTTTGCTCTGTTTTTGAATCACTAAAAAGAATCAGAATCAGAGAATTGAGAATCAGTCTTTGGTGTTTGCATTATGTTTTTGAATGACTAAAAATGAATGATTCTTTATAATAATTTATTTCAGAATCAGACTTTACTGTTTTTTTATGCTGTACTTCTGAATCATTTAACGAATTGACTCACTAATATAATTGATTTAAGAATCAGACTTCACTATTGATGCTGCATGTTTTTGAATCTCTTGATTCACATTATAATTAGAATAACAGATTTGAGAATCAAGATGTGAAGTGATGTGAACACTGATTAAACTTTTGCCACGTTTGTTTATTCACTAAAAAAACCAACTCCTTAGAATCATTCAAAAACTAAGCTTCATTTGTGAACACTGCAGACTGTCAGACTACTGTTCACATTATGTTTCTGAATCACTAAACTGACTCACTAAAAAATCAATTATTTGATAATCAGACTTTACTGTTTTCGCTATGATTCCAAATCACTAAATATAGAAACAAACTCATTAGAATCACTTGTTACAAAAATGAAGCACACTTCATTGTTTTTGTTATATTTTGAATCACTAAAAAGAACTGATGCTTTAGAGTTATTTGTCTGGGAATCAGACTAACTGTATGTTTCTGAGTGACTGAAAACAAATGATTCTTCAGAATAGTATTTAAATGAATCATTAAAATAATCGACTCGGTAATATAATTTAAGAATCAGACTTCACTGTTTTTACGCTGTATTTCTGAATCAATAAAAAAATGGATTCACTAATGTGATTGATTTAAGAATCAGACGTCAGTGTTGATGCAGTATGTTTATGAATCTCTTGATTCACATTATAATTAGAATAATTAGATTTGAGAAACAAGATGTGAACTGAAGTGAACACTGAATGTATGTTTGTTTATTCACTAAAAGAACCAACTCATTAGAATCATTCAAAAACTAAGCTTCATTTGTTAACACTGCAGACTGTCAGACTACTTTTCACATTGTGTTTCTGAATCATTAAACTGACTCACTAAACAATCAATTATTTGATAATCAGACTTCAGAGTTTTTGCTATGTTTCTGAGTGACCAAATAGGAACAAACTCATTAGAACTTCATTGTTTTTGCTATATGCTTTTGAATCACTAAAATGAACTGATGCTTTAGAGTTATTTGTTTGGGAATCAGACTTAACTGTATGTTTCTGAGTTATTTACGATTCTTCAGAATAGTTTTTAATGAATGATTAAAAGAATTGACTCACTAATATAATGTAAGAATCAGACTTTACTTTTGTTACATGTTTTTAAATCTTGATTCGTTTTATAAGTAGAATAGTTAGATTTGAGAATCAAGATGTGAACTGAAGTGAACACTGATCACATTCTATGTTTGTTTACTCACTAAAAGAACCAACTCATTAGAATCATTCAAAAACTAAGCTTCGTTTGTTAACACTACATACTGTATCCCATCCTCAGTGGATTAGAGACACTAAAATTAAATATAGTCTTCGAGGTTCAGTGATCAAATTGTCTAACATTTGGTTGCCATTCTTGAAACATGTCAAATCTCTGAGACTTGATGCAGTTTCTGTGGAGTGAATGGTTGCCCATCTTACACTTTTGTTTTGGTCTGTACCTTCCAGATGACTTTTAGTGCTGACTACTAGCATACAATTCTTCTTGACATAAAACCACAAGTTTGTAGAACCTGCCACCCCACAGCCTATTTATTTAATATATTTTCCCTTTTCTCTTTTATTATCATTGTTTATTTTACTTAATACACCATGCTGTGAACCTCAGCTTTCAGCGCTGACCTGTTTATATGCTTAATTTGAAAAATGAATGCACATCATATATTGTTTATGCACATCATATACTGTGTGTTGCACAATATAAGGGTTATAGTGTGGTTTATTTATATTCTTTTAATCAAGTTTTGTACTGTTATATGTTTTTAGTTTTAGTTTTTTATTTGTACTGTTATTTTCTCTTTTACTTTTGTTTGTAAACTGTCATAAAAATCTAATAAGCAAATCTTAAAAAAAAAACACTGTAGACTGTCAGACTCTTGTTTACACTGTGTTTCTGAATCACTAAACTGACTCACTAAAAACATCAATTATTTGATAATCAGACGTTACTGTTTATGCTGTGTTTCTGAGTCTCCAAATAGAAACAAACTCATTAGAATCACTTGTTACAAAATGACAAGACTTCACTAAATCAGACTTGATGTGTTTTTGAATCACTAAAAAGAACTGATGCTTTAGAGTTATTTGATTGGGAATCAAACTTCACTGTATGTTTTTGAATTACTGAAAATGAACGATTCTTTTGAATTTTTTTATGCTTCCTTTCTGAATCAATAAACAAATTGACTCACTAATATCATTGATTTAAGAATCAGACTTCACTGTCGATGCTGTATGTATTTGAATCTCTGGTCTCACTTTACAATAAGGTTCATTAGTTATTGTTATCTAATGCATTTACCAACATGAACAAACAATGAACAATACATTTATTACAGTATTAGTTTATGTTAGTTAATGAAAATACAGCTGTTCATTGTTAGTTCACGTTAACTCACGGTGCTTTAACTAATGTTAACAAGCATGGACTTGGATGTTAATAATGCATTAGTAAATGTTCAATTATGATTAATAAATGCCGTACAAGTGTTGTTCATGATCAGTTCATGTTAGTAAATGCATTAACAAATTAACCTTATCGTAAAGTGTTACCGAATTATTTTAAAAATATAATACAACAATGGTTCCAAATTATTTTTTAAAAATATAATAATTAGATTTAAGAATCAAGTTGTGAAGTGATAATTACATTGAATGTTTGTTTACTCACAAAAAAGTACCAACTCATTAGAATCCTTTGTTTGATATACAAATTATTTTGTAATAATACATTATGAATCTGCATAAGGAACTGCCTCAAGTCATTAATTCAGAAACGACTCTGCTCTGACTGTCTTTCTCCAATAGCGGTCTTACAACATCACAAGATAAAACTCAGTATTAAGTGTGCTGTTTGGTTTGAGTCGAGCACCTAAAAATAAAGAGTTAACAGAATTAACACGTTTTAATTATTTATAATGAAACTAACTTTCTCCCCATGTTCATGTGGTTTTGCGCTCTGGTTTCCCACACAAGTCCAAAGACATGTTGTATACTGTAGGTGAATTGGGTAAGCTAAATTGTCCGTATAGTGTATGTGTGTGAATGAGTGTGTATGGATGTTTCCCAGTGATGGGCTGCAGCTGGAAGGGCATCTGCTGTGTAAAACATATGCTGGATAAGTTGGTATATTACATATGCTGGTTCATTCTGCTGTGGCGACCCCAGATTAGTAAAGGGACTAAGCCGAAAGGAAAATGAATGGTAGAGTGAAACTAACTTTGGAATAGAACCAGTTGTTGGTTACCAAACTTACTTTCAGCAAACATCCATGTCAAATCCATACATTCATCAAGTACATTTTGCACACACCAGATATCCTTAAAATCATGCACTGAAATGGGTCACACTTTATTTTGATGGTCCATTTGTTGAATTTAAGTTACATTGCAACTAATTCTCCTTAGATTATAAGTAGACTGTTAGGTTGGGGTTAGAATTAGGGTTAGTGTAAGTTGACATGTACTTGCAAAGTTTCTTATAGCCAGTTAAATGTCTGATAAATGTCTGTATCAACAGATATTAAGTAGACAGTCTACTAATACTCAAATGGACCATCGAAATAAAGTGTTACCCTGAAACGAATTCATTTTACAATGAGCAGCATATGCCCCAAAAATATGCAGCATTATTAAAACAGCATGCTTTATGTATTCAAATACTTGTTGTTTCGGTTTCTAAATCATTCTTGCTCTTGGCAGCCAATAATTCACCACACAAAACGCATTGTGGTACACGTGGGTGAAAAATGATTTATTCATCATGCAAATGAACTCATATTTAATATGTTAGTCTTCCTCGTATATTTGTTTTCTTCTTTACCCTTTACAGTTATCTTAAACTATAATAAAATAACACAATTTAAAATATACAAGGATGTTTGTCCAATAAAATTCAGTAAACCATGAGAGTTTCTTCAATAGTATCACCTGCAAGCAACTCTACTGTAGCAGGGAAAAAGCAAACCATAGTTCAAGAAACTTTCTATTCAGTAAGAAATATGTCATTTTAGACAACTAGATTCATTCATTCAGCTATTGCTCTTCAATATAAAGGTCTGCGGTGTATAAAAACAGTGCTAACGGCCAAGGTCATAGGGTCAATTCCCAGGGAATGCATGAGCAAGTGTGTAGCTTGAATGTAAAAGTGTCCGTCAAAGGTCTGCGAATCAAAATACCAACCCATGCTCTTTCCAATTTAGTCTATTTACACAATCCTCTTTCCGACATGAACTTTTAAAACATTATTTTTTAATCCTTGAAATTTCGAAACCCGACAAAGAGCGTCAGGGTATCATCTGTCCTTTTCATGTCACACAGAAAGACGTTGTACAGTTGGCATTCATGCTATTTTAAAGCTCGAGGCAACGTATTTGTAAAACGGACGTTTCTGAGGCCGCCTTTCAAAGCGATACACCACTTCAGATGCTTATGTCCTTCAATTTGCAGTTCAGAATAATAATGGAACTTGTTAAGCTGAAACGCACTCACTGATCTGTAATTATGCTCATATATTACTGGTGTGTAGTGACAGCTTGCTGCAAAATCCCTTTTATCAGATCTACAGTCAGTTGTGTTTGTTTAAATCGCCATTTATTTTACAACTTTCAATCAGGAAGAACAAAGCGTTTAGTTTTGCGCTAATAAATATGCATACTTGCTTCCTTATGTTGTTGCTTCTTCACTCTGAACGGTGTCCGAAAAGTTTGAAGCAAGTTGAAGTTAGCTTTAATGAAGGTGCAGTGACTTTATCAGCATGAAGCACACTATATAAATTGAAGACAGACCTTAGATCTGCATGATGAAAGTGTTACACTGAGTGTAGTAAAACCTGATTAACGCTACAAGTGCGAGTGTTTCACAATGTCAAAAGCAGTGGGCTAAAGAAAAGCCAGAAAGAAAATCACTTTTCAACATTTATTATGAAATTAAAAAGATAAAGTATCACTGTTCAAACAATGCTCAGCAGAAAACAAAATAATAATAATAATAATAATAATAATAGTAGTCATCAAGGATTACTTGAGCTGCATACAGATTTGCAGTGGGGAAGTACATTGTAACAAGCAAACGAAAAAATATGCAGAAACAAAACCAGAACAGTCCATTATAGAATAACACAGCACATTAAGCAAGATTACCAGGAGGTCAATTTACATAAAACATCTTTTATGTACATTATAAATTACGGTGGGTGCAGTGGAGGGGTGGAGAACAGGAGAAGTTCACTACAGATAATGGTAATCAAAGCTATTAATCTGAAGAGGAGGGAGGTGCTGTGATCTGACAGGACAACCCCTTCAACCTTTGGAAAGGCCACACAGGACTCATTGTGTCATGATGATGTCATCACGTCAGAGAAACAGCACCTAGAAATGGGCACAGTATCCTCTTAAAAATAAAGGTTCTTCGAGAGTTCCTCTTTCATTGCATATTCCCTTTATGGGTTTCTTGAGTAGTTTGTATTGCTCTTTGGAATTAAGAATGCACCGGTTCTTCAAATCTGAGTACAGTATGTTCCTGGGTCCTTCAAATGTTTTTTTTTTTAAATGTGCGTGTGTCTTATTAGAGGAACCTTTATTGTTAAGAGTGTACAGTGGTGCTCATGTGGCGTTTGTGTCTTCTGTTCCAAAAAATGCTGAGATGAATTGGTGCACATTAGATGAACCCCTACTGTCCCTCAAGTGAGCATTTGAAACAGTGTGAAAAAAAAACATGTGGACAAAAATGAAAACGTGTCCAGAACATTACACAAACGAGTCAAGAAACATTTTCTTCCACCGTATCTACTTTAGCCATTTTATATTGCGTAGGTCACCCAAATGCATTGATCTAAAGTCCAATTTATAGTATGTAGGAACCATAGGATAAAATAAACCGAGATACTTTTGATGTTAACATGATTTGGTTTAATTAGAAATTAGAAATAGTTAGAAATCATGCTATGCCAATAGTCGATCAAAGCTAATATGTGTATGAGAATGAAAGGATAAAAAGATGAAAAATCAGGAGTGAAAGGTGCAGAGATCTTGTCTAGGCTCTCCTAATTCACAGAGTGGATTTGGAAGCATTTTTTTTTCAATCAGTTAGCTTTATGAAATGAAATTATGATGAATGGTACTTAATTTTGAGTGTGAGTTCCGTAAATTAGCTGCCAGAAGAAACAACGCAAGAAAACACATTGAAACATTCATTTTTTTTCCAAATTTCTGACTTCAGTTCACTAAAAGATCCATTCTTTTAGAATCTAAAAGGCATTCTAAAACACCCAAATGAAAATACTTGTTATTTCCAGAGCCCTAAAACATATTTGGACACTTAAACCTTGCTTAAATGTCTTAATGTCAAATCAAATGACATTTGATGACATATTTGAAACTTGTTTTTCAAAATGCTTTAGCAAGATTTCTAGTCAAAAAAGAAGGTAACACTTTATATCGATGGTCCATTTGAGTATCAGTAGACTGTCTACTTAATATCTGTTGATACTGACATTCAACAGGCATTTAACTGACTATAAAAAACTTTGCAAGTGCATGTCAACTTACACTAACCCTACCCCTAACCCCAACCCCAATCCCAACCTAACAGTCTACTTATAAACTACAGAGAATTAGTTGCAATGTAACTTAAATTCAACAAACGGACCATCGAAATAAAGTGTGACCAAAAAGAAAATTTTGTATTATTGCCGATGCAACTTAACCTCAATATTTAGTGGAATAAAAGTGTGGATTAAATGTCCAACTATTTTTTTGAGGCCATGAAGGTTAATTTAGTCAGAGGTATAATAACTGTGTGATGGTCATGAAAATGATAAAAGAATTCAACAGGAAATGTCTGAAAATCTTCAAAATCCTGGTAATTTGCCAATGGTCTGTGCTAGTTTTGGCTAATAAATAAATCCAAACTCCCCCTCGTTTGTTGTTAGCATAGCAGAGAACGTGAATATCTTAGTATACTGTCCGTGAGAGGCATGTCTTGCTTGAAGTTCTATCATCGACATCTTCTGAACATCTGTGTGAATGTACAAAAGTCTTGCGCTTGCTAAAAAGTTCTGCCAGCACCCAAGTGGGGTGCCTTCAAACTTACGGTTTGTTCTCTATATTTAGGAGTTTCACACAAGCTTTGCGACCCGAGGCAACGTTCCATTCTCACACAGCCTGTCTTCCATCAGTACCCTATCAAAAGCAGCTTGACAGTTCGGCCCCAACATGGGCTATAACTGCAAAGTACTTTAGACCGAGTGAGTTCAACTTGAACATCAGCAGTTGAGCCTCGCTGGGACAAAAACAGGGAAGTTTTCACCTTGGCATCAAGTCCAGAACGTGCGCAATCAACGGTCTGTTTGAAAAATAACCCTGCTTGTGCTCATGGGGATTTGAATAACTGCATTGGAGGTAGCGACAGCCGTGCAAATTTCAGAGTGGTAAGCCACTGCCTGAAAACTTTGGACTGAAACAGCAAGACTGACCCTTGAATTGAGAGAGGCTTGTGTACAAAATGGATTAGGAATCTTTCCAAAGACAAGAATCTTTGGTTTACAATGAGTGCATTTGGGAGAAACCTGATCTTAGGGTTCCGTTCAATGTCGGATTACCTTGTGGTGTTGTGTAAAAACAGTGCACTGAATGTGAAAACCACTTTACATTACGTCCCTCATTCACCCAAAACAAGTCTCGAAATGAAGACTTGACCCCTAAATAAACATTCTCTCATTTTTTACTCAGCTTCAGCCCATGAGAGTCAGTAGAGTACACCGACTTCCACCGTGAGGACTACAAACACTGTAACCTTCTTTAAAATATCTCCACAGAAGGCGTACAGGTTTGGATCCACAGGAGGGTGAGTAAACGATGACAGAATGTTCATTTAATAACATAACATTGCACCAGTCCAACACTATTTACATAATATTTAATCTAGTTTCCCCGTAAACCAGTCAAAGAGGAGCCCAACAACACGTAATAATGAATTGCTGAGGCTCTTTATGCAAGACAATGAGAGGCAGCGAGCAGCCGCAAGTGTTGTACCCCAGCTAAATCTCTTTCTCTGGCCCAACGGAGCCCCTCCATCAGCTCAACGTGCCAGATATCGCAACAGACATCCCCCTCAGGTGCAATAATGTCACAGTCCATTAATCTTCTCAAACTTCGGGCCCTGATCCTGGGAGCCCCGTCCATGCTAATCCCTTATTAATGTGGCAAATGAACCTGTGGAGAAAGAACTACTCCCTCCCGGCCCTTCACCATCACAATGCGGAGTCTATTACAGCCTTCCCCCAGTACCGTCTCCAGTCTCTGCTGTTTGCATTAGGATGTCCATTCATTGAAGCATAAAGCCACTCGAGAGAGATTTGAACACACACACACACACACACACACACATGCATCTCTTCATTCCACATATTATTCGCTCCGTGCCCTCGCTAGTAACCTTTGTCTAGCACACATATGGCAGAGCGTGAGCCTGATGCATACGTAATCTCTTAAGATTCAATGTTGCAATTCAAGTCAGCAACCAGACACTTTTGTTCCATTCTGGCTTTGTTTTAGACTCGCAGGAAGGGCGATGCGCGCAGATTCCTTCTATTATGTGACAGTGGGAAAGACCTGACTGCGCTCTGCTTTGCCAGATTAGAGGAAAGCTTGGTAACAGAGGAAACAAACCGTCACGTGGTCCTTAAAAACAGTTCCACAAAAATCTCTCGGGTCTGATTGCGTCCTAATCCAAACAGAGCAACTACATCACCTTGGAATAATTGGCAGGGCTTACTGGTAGCACTCAATGGTGGAGCTCAAATACATATGAATGAGGCTTTGTAAGAATCTGTCTTTCTGGACAAAGATCCGACAAGAATTCTGAATCTGACAAACATCTTGTAAGCGTACAAATACATCTACACACCTTGTCTACATAAAATGCTCTCACAAACGCTTGCATGACTTTAGTTTGCTATGAGCAGTTACTTCCCAGTTACAATCTTTCCAACTGGGTTTATTAATCAGCCTTGTTGAGGAGTTTTCCCGCAGAGCAGAGTCTTGCACACTATGCATGCACGCTTAATCAATAACCTAAATGTTTCATGCACTTCGTAATAGACTTTTTAATGCGCTTCCATCCTGAGAAGCTATTGAACCGTGACACGCGCGCGTGTGTTTGCCCCATGCAATAAAAAACTACAAATGAGAAATAAATGGCCTACTTGGATTATTTTGCAATAAATGCTGCTCATCAACGAGTTCTTTGGAAGGTGAACAATTTGTATCTGTTATATGATCGAATTTCAGTACAAAAAGCGTACAGATAAATGGGGAAGGGATGATGCGCATTGATTCCGGGATGCATAGTGGAAATTTTCTTACAATACAGGTTATTACCTGCAGTGGCATAAAAGCATTTGAGAAGTTGAAAGAACATGTTAGTGCACATATAAATCATTTTGGCTCATGAATATGATTCATGTGGTTCCTACAAAGGGTCCTACCAAGGTCATACTGTAAGATTAATTCCAAGGGAATTGGTGAACTGACAAAATGTATGCTTTGAATGCAATGCAAGTCGCGTGAATGAATACCCAGTGGTCCGATCTGAACAGCTGATGCTTCTGCTTGGTCTCAAAGCGATCTTAAAGGGAGTTATTTCACAGCCTAAGTGAAAACTCTGTCATTTACTCACTCTCATGTCAATCCAAACCTGCATGACCTTCTTTGAAACAGACGAGAGGACATTTTACAGAATGCTGGGGTGAAAAAGACACCCTGTTGTCTTTAATTGCATGGATAAGACACTTCTGTTCCACAGAAAGGAAAATGCATAGTTTTAGAATGACATAATATTAATATCAGAGCAAACTATCCCTGTAGCTTTACAAGACCTACATTTTTTTTTCTGTGCACTGCAGCCAAGCAAAACGAAAATGGTAATATTTGCTGCACCTCTGACTATCAGGCAAGTTTGCATGTGCTCATTGTTGTTTGCACTGCTTCCGTTCAGTCGGTGAACAGAAAGGCCAAGTGTTAATTGCCCTATGGCTGTCAGCAGAGGTTTTGGGTACCATAATAAGCCTGCCACTGATGTGCCTCTAGCTGCGCTAACTAGCTCTGCATGGAGGCTGCCCCAGTATCTATGAGCTTTAGAGAGGAAATGCAGTCAATGGCCTTTAAAGGATCGAGTCAGAGACACAAAGGGCAACCCCTGTTCAAACACAGACCCCTCTGGACTGAGCGGACAGTGTATTTCACAGTGTGGTACAACCCATCTACAGCGTTGACAGGCATCTGTCTTTGCACTTACAGTGGCGGCTATTGTTTTGGGTCACTGAGTCATTCGTAAAGAGATGTACAGCACGACAGCATGGTTCCCAGTAGGACAGTAGCTGCAGAGGCCACTCTCTTGGCCTGGATTGCAGTTCATTATGTAATCTGTCGTTCTACATTGGTGTACTCCTTTCTTGCTTCCTACACTGCAAATTTGAGAGGGAGAACAAAAAAAAGCGAATGCAAGGAATATTCAAAGTCTTACTGTAATGATTCAGCAGAATCGTTTGATTCTCTTATTTGGAAGGGAAATGGAACTGCACTGTAACCTAAAGACAAGTCACATCTTGTGTGGCCTGTTCTGATGCATGTTCGTGATCTGGACTGCCCACACAAGAGCAAACGATTCCAGACTCCCTCATCTTACAGACTGGAAAACAATATTAGACAAGCTATTGTTTGTACAGCTTTCACGCTTTAGGAAATAATAAATGATCCTCCACACACTTACTCTGGAATATGCGAATCTGCATGTGTTTACTTAGCCACATTTTGTGGGCAAAATTATCCCCTGAAGTGAGCTAAATCTGACAAAACTCCCCTTTGGGGATGGACTTCTAGGGGTTTCCTCAATAGGAAAAGCAATTCACTCAAAGAAAACAATGTTTGTTTTTTGATGCAGCTGATTCTGTTAGAGCTACAGTTTGGGACAGACTTAGTCTACAGTAATAATATTTAACCATAACATATTGTATAAAAACAGTACAAATTCAAGGTTGCCCCTTATTTACAGAAAATATGTACAGTATGTATTTTTAAAAACACAAAATTGTCTCTGGAGGTGTGTTTATTCTGCCCTCGATTTGAGTAAACATCCATGAATAAACTAAAAATAAAACAGAATACATGAATATATTTTTTATAATAAATAAATACATAAAAACAACTGGATTACCATGTAATTGACATTAAGATTTACATATTCTTCATTTTAAAAACAAATGCTTGGCTTTAGGTGTACGGGAATGTTTGGGTTAGTCTGTCATAATTAACATTATAATTAGCTCTGTTTTAAAAATATAAATATAATACTAATGAAAAAGCAACAGTCCTTATTTAGATAGCTAAGTAAACAAGTGTGTATGTGTTTGCTCTCCAAACGGTCAAACCTTATCTTATACATCTTTAACAGCCATTACCAATCTGTTGTGTATTCAGTCCATCATTAGACATGAGCTGTTTACTGAGAGATGCTCCCATACACACACACACACACACACAGACAAAAGGGCAAGGGAAAGGCAATGAGACAGAGAGACACAAAAAGTGAGCGAGAGATAAAGAGTGAATAAGAGTGAGAGAGAGAGAGAGAGAGAGAGAGAGTAAGCTAACTGCCCCCCCCACCTTTCTCCCCATGCTTTACAGACACACTGCATGTTGGCTTGTATCCAGAAAATGCCATACAGAACAACAGTGCCACCTAAAGGTAATATTCCCCTCCCTCCCTCCCTCCTACCCACCCTCCCTCAACTCCCTGCTTCATCATCTGGGTTTCATACTATGAGATGCTGCGTGTGGCATCTCACTTTTGGGATTTTGAGTGCTTTATACAGCAGAAATGGCATTGAGAAATACGCATAGAAACCCAGAGAGAATAGCGTTCAGGTCTGGGACAGCTTATTGATGTAGTATGTGGATGCCGCTGGATTTAATGGACCAGGAGATAATGTTTATTGTTGTGTGCGCACATTTTCTCTATTAGTGGATTAACTGCAGTCCAGGATTAATTAAGAAGCCGGAATCACAGAGATTGCTAATTACCAAATGCAGAAAAATAAGAACAAGGTTCACACTCAGTGAATTTGAGTGGTTACTCGAACAAGTGATGATTTGTTTGATAATGCCTAGAGTCGAATTCATTTCCTCCACAAAGGAGTTCAGATGTCGAGATGAGAAAATGGTGATCGAAGTAGACAGGCGAGAAAAAAATGTTTCTTTCACAAACTCTCGGAGCATTGCATCTTTGAACCATGACAAAGCAGTGAAATTAAACTGAATCTAGCCACTTAGGATTCATAAGAGAAGATGGATTCTTGTAGAATTTCACCTTTTACACCAACTGCTTATCGAGCACTAGTTTCAAGTAGAGGTTTATGAATAATAATAATAATAATAAAAAGAAATAAAACACAGAAATGCATGTGGCAAGAAGATGACAGTAGCAAGTTGCCAGGATCAGCTAGTTTCAGAAAACACATACAATATTTACGACTTTTTTGGTCATTATATGAGAACATCTAAGGGGGCGTTTTGAATTCTATATTCTACATAGTGCATCACAGATGTACCACTCAGAGCAAGTTAGCTACCACAGGCACTTCAGTACTGAGCAGGGCAGTTATAAGCAGTACTTATAGACCAGTAAAAGTGTTCTTTTACCTGTCTGGTGTGCAAAGGTGCCCCCTTTGACTTGAAGCCTCCTTGTGAACTGCATTCAGAGGCACTGAAGTGATCAGAGCTGGTGGAGGAACGTTTGGAAAGCGTATCACAGCCTCCAACAAAGGTATTGTCCAGTGGCAGCTCCTGTATGACGTGATGCTTTTTCACAGACACCGGAGTGTCAGCTTTCAGGTGGAAGGCTGACTGGGGTGAAGCGGACTTGTAGTGCCGGGCCAAGTCTGGGCTGCTGGGTTTGAAGGTGGTGGTAGGGGTGGCATTCCAATCAAAGCGTCCAATCCCAGGCTCTTCGAGCTCAGCTGGGAGACTGATGGTTCCGTTTATGGGTTCGTGGGCGGGGTCGTCGGGTTTGTTCTCCTCGATGGTGACAAAGTTTAAGAGGGAGCTCTTTGGTGACTTCCTCTTTTTGCGCTTCTTCTTCTTGTTTTGCTTGTTCTCTTGGTTGGGGGACATCCACTCGGCCCCCTGTTTCTTTCGCTGTGCAGCTTTAAACTGCGAGGCATGTCGGCAGCGCACCAGAACTGTTATGAAGATGACCACAATCACGACCATAGCACCTGTCACGATGGCAATGATGGTTTTCAGGTTGTCAACGTTTTGATAAGTTTCACTGCTCTCGCCAATGTTCCTATCCAGCGGTGTTTCCATTGTCCGACGGATTAGATCATGTATATATGAGGAATTTCCAACGGTGTCATTCACAAACAGGAAAACAAGGACAAGGGTGTGCAGGGATTTAGGATAGCCAAGGTCACTGATGTTGACCACGAGCCTGTGGAGGCCGATGTCTGCAATTGTGGGTTTCTCCTCTAACGTGATATTTCCTGTTACAGGGTCGATTCTGAAAAGACTTCTGACGTTGCCACTCACAATAGTGTATTTGAGTTCTGCATTCATACCTGTATCACCATCTACCGCAAACACTTCAGCCACGACAGACCCTGGAATCGCAGACAGTGGCACTAGTTTGAAAGAGGTGTTGGATGGTGGGTAGATGACAATGGGGGTGTTATCATTGACATCGATGACATTTATTGTCACCTTGGCAGCTGATGAACATGGAGGGCTTCCATTGTCCACAGCTCTGACGTCAAAGGTGTAGGAGCTTTGCTGCTCTCTGTCAAAGGAAACATTGGACTTTATGACTCCAGAATCTGGGTCGAGGATGAAGTTCTCATTATCGTTAAGGATTGAGAGCCTCACCACAGCATTCTCACCAGCATCTGCATCTGTGACTGTGATTACTCCAACTGTACTATATTTAGGCAGATTCTCTGACACAAAGAATTGAAAGTGGTTGTGTGTAAATTTAGGACTGTTGTCATTCTCATCCAGTATAGTCACTATCACTGCAGCTTGACTCTGCAGAGCCCTGGTGCCATTGTCTCTAGCGGTGACTGTGAAGAGGAACCGCTCCTGTTCCTCCCTATCAAACACCCTGGATGCTGTTAGCACTCCTGTTTTGCGGTCAAGATCAAAAAATGATGCGTTGGGTCCAAGCTGGTAGACGATCTCTGCGTTTCGTCCACTGTCCTCGTCCGTGGCACTGATGGTTGTCAGGAACATGTCACGCAGGTTGTTCTCCATGACTGCCAGCTCGATGACAGGCTGGGTGAAAATGGGCGGATTGTCGTTCTCATCCTCCAGCCGTACTCTGACCAGGGCGGTCTGGTTTAAACTAGGTTTTCCAGAGTCAGAAGCCACGATCTTGAAGATGTACTCCTTTGTTCCTTCATAATCAAGCAGTGCAGATGTTTCTAACAAATACTGGTTATCATAAACTGCTTTGAGATGAAAGGGAACATCTTTTTCAATAAAGCAAATCACCTTGCCGTTGACATCTGTGTCTTTGTCAGATACAGTAATAAGTGCGATTTTGGTATTAATAGGATCTTTTTCGGAAAGCATCACAGTACCGTTGGTTGGACTAATGATGTACCTCAGGTCAATGTTTGGAGCATTGTCATTCACATCAGTCACATTGATAGTGATAGTGGCTCTTGCTGGACTCGAGCTTCCGTCGCTGGCTAGTACTGTGAGTTTATGAATGGCAGTCTCCTCTCTATCGAGTGGCCTTTGAACTGTTATGAGCCCAGTGGTGGTGTTCAGAGCGAAAAGTCTCCGTGTCGCTGGAGACACCTGAGCCCCGAACATGTATTTTATTTCTGCATTGGCCCCCACATCTGCATCGGTGGCTTGCAGCTGGACTACCGATGTGCCAACGGGGGAATTTTCTGGGATGTGAACCTCAATTTGGCTCTCTTTAAAGACAGGTCGGTTATCATTAACATCAGTGACGGTCACTTGTAGAATGGCAGTGCTGGATTTCTGTGGGTTCCCCCCATCCTCCACTTTGACTTTCATAACGTATGTATCTTTCTGCTCTCTGTCTAAATTCTGCTGAACAATAAGCTGAGGCCACTTCTCACCCTCTGGGGTCTCCACAATATCCAAACCGAAGGCGCTTTGCCCATTCAGCAGCTCGTATTTGTGTACGCTGTTGGGTCCGGTATCTGGATCAGTGGCAGAAGGAATAGCAAAGCGGCTGTTGATGAGCGTGTTTTCTGGAATTGAAATGTTGATCACAGGCGAGGGGAACATGGGGGCATTGTCATTGGTGTCTTTGACAATGATTTTAATTTTAATTAATCTGAAATAGTCATTGGGCAAAATGACCACCTCGATTTCAAAGGAGCACTCGCTGTCCTCAAAAGAGGGGCCAGGACAGAGTTTCTCTCTGTCTATACGGTTGGAGGTGGTAAATATTTCTCCTGTATTGCTCATCACTCTAAGTAGTGGGGTGTCACCTGCTTTTGAAACAAGTCGGTAAACCAGATTACTGCTAAGCCCCGTGGCAGAGTTCATATGAGAGATGTTCAAGTCCTTTGGTATGTTTCCAATGAGAACATTCTCCTGTAGCTCTTCTCGAATAGGGTAAATGAGCTCTTGGGCTATGGTTGGATCTAACCAGAAACAAGCAACTAATGTTGCCAACAAGAAAAAATCCCTTAAATCCATGACAGCAGTTCACGCGTGTTCCCGCTGCTTTAATTCAAACAGTTGTCTCCATATGGTGTTGTCAGAGCCAAGGTTTCACAGAGCCTTACATTTGTAGATAAAGTGCAGCCAAACACGACCCTATAACACACAATGTCAAAATGCATAACAATTAATTCCATAATAATGGACACTAAAGACAAAGAAGTGACAAATAGTCAATCCCAATCAAATCTATATATATAAATCTAGCGATAATGTGTTTTATAAATGTGCCATTGCATTCTAGTTAAAATTCTGTGAATGCATTCTAATCTCCACTACTGCCCCGTCTTCATTGTAATCATTTCCCTGTGCAAACACTGAGGGTCTGGATAAAATAATGCAGCCAGTCAAGCACTCAGCCTCATCATCTTTCAAGACATTTCACATAAAATGCCTCTAATGTCACCCTTTTCAAAGTTGCACATCATGATGCATGTGGAATTTTATCTAATTAATATTTATTCGTGAATAAACAGTATATACACGAGAAGTGACCGTGGGTTTTAAACAAGACGGTAGATAAATTCTGCATGCAAAACCCGTTTGGGTGTATGCATGCATGCATGCGTTTTCTTACCTCGGTTCACTGTGAGCTTGCTCATACGGAGGTTACCAATTCACGGACATAGTGACAAATCCTATCAACCAGTCAGAAAAATGATCTGACTCCAATGTAAAATGAAGGTATCCGTGTTGATCACTGCTTAGAAGATTAGGTCAGTGAATATTTAAGTATTTTAGACGTGCAAAAAAAAAATCCAATTCAAAGAACAGCTGGTTTTTGGAGGAAATGTTGATTTAGCAGTAATCAATCAGACAATCTTTATTAACTTTCTCCCGCAGATCAGCGTGCGCTCGGTGGCGCGCGGATTGCGGTGGTCGGTGATGAATCAGGTGATCCACGCGCGCGTTAACGGTCCCGTACGGTCATTCCGCATTACCGGAGGAGCCCTTCTGAAATGCACCTGTTCTGCTCAAATATCAACATAAACTATCCCATCAGAGAAAAAAAAAGAGTCAAGTTGAAACGCGATCAGATCGTTCCTCTCTCAGTCCTCAGCTAGAAAGAAAATCCACGGCTTCAGTCCCGGTGTCTTGTGCGTGATTCGCCGCGCACACCTGAATGAGGAAAAAGTCCAAACGGTGAGATGTGTTGGGATGCTTATCCTCGCTCTCTCCTCTTCCCCAGACTGAATTTCTCGCACTAACTCTGAGTATGCCCACAGGGAACGCCTCCTCGGCTCCTGATTGGTCCGTCTCTTCATTAACGTCGCAGTGATGGGCGGGGGAATAATGCGATTGGTTAGAATTACTGTCACTCAAGCGCGCTGCTGAGACGGAGTGAACTGCCTCAGAAAGACTCTGCGGGCTGCGGGATGAGGACGCTCAATGTACGGTTCCATTTCACCTCGTTAAGATCATTTCGTGTATTTATTTAGAGAATTAAGCTTTCAGACAATCAGTACACAATCTGTAATTTGTGAGTGACCGCTGTTTGAAACATTAAAGAGTGCGGCATCATAGTTAAACTGTTTGCAGTGACAAAAACGTTTCAAAACAAACACACTCGCTAAATCACAAGCGCAACATTACATATACTGTAAGCTTCTGTCAAGGTAAATATGCTATAGAGTTAGTAGAAATATCAGCTACACTATTTATTGTGTATTTTAGCTTGTACGGAGCATCAGGTTCGAATTTTATCGACGTATCAAGTTATCAAGCTGATTTTTTCGGTTTTAATGAACTCTAAACCATCAAGTGACCTTTCACCATAGCTGCCATCAGTGTATTTACGATATTTTATTATCTCGGGTTGGTAAATACCTACTAACATCGACGCAAACTGTTTATAACTTGAAATAATTATCAACAAAATGACCTCACAGTGCTTTATTTCAGGTAAACATCTGTTTATGACGTTTATTTAGACGATACATGTGTTGAATGTCAAGTAAAATATGCTAAATTAGCTTTGTATGTGGCAACGACATCTTTGTTTGGGAGATGATGACTGGGATGAAATCTTTTATAGCAGCTGTATGTGATATGTACATAACTCTATGTACATATGTATTTTTTTAAATCTATTTTATCTAATGCTTATTACACTGCATTTCTGAAGAGAGACACACTCCAACAGGAGAACGGAGTGCATTTAGTTGAGTTGTGGTAAACAGCACCATCTAGAGGCGAACAGGAGACACAAGCGCTTATCTCTCATCTGAAACACGGAGCAGCAGTGAGACGACACTCCTGTCGAGGCTCCAGGTGTGTGTGTGTGTGCGCGCGCAAAAGCTTTGTCAGGTCAAAGAGGGAGGGACCAAAAAGCCAGTCAGGTTCTTGGAAATTATTATCAGCTCTTTCTTCCACTGACACATCAAGGGATGGAAAGATTAAAAAGAAAAAAAGGGAGATACAGGAGTAAAGAAGATATTTTTGGCTGGCTGACAGCCTGGGCCGATCTATCATTTCTCAAACTCAAGAACTGTGACTAAAGCATAACTGCAGTTAGTAAAAAGACATACATCATAAGGGTCACACCGTAGGCCTACGTTTTCATGCTCCCATCAAATATATTAATAGAGTTAAAATATTAAATTCACTTTATAAAGGGAGTATATTACATTAGTGAGCTTCCTCTATCACAGTATGAGAGTTTGATAAATATAAGTGCTTGACCAAATGTTGGGTTTTACATACAGTCTAACTTTTTTGCATTTTGCAATTTCCATGTCACTCATAAATTCTTTCGTTTTCTTTTCAGCTTAGTCCCTTTATTAATAAGGGGTCGCCACAGCGGAATGAACCGCCAACGTATCCAGCAGGTGTTTTACGAAAGCCACAACTCAGCAGTGGACTGTGGGGAAAACCAGAGCACCCGGAGGAAACCCACATGAACACAGGGAGAACATGCCAACTCCACACAGAAATGCCAAATGGCTCGAACCTGCAACCTTCTTGCTGTGAGGTGACAGCACTAACCACTGTGCCACCGTGTTGCCCCTTACTCACTCATAAATAAGAATATTAAACGTATAATCCATTATTTTATTGCACAAACCATCAGGAACATACTTACAACACAATATAAAAGGTGAACATAAAAAAAATATAATATAATAATGGTAAAAAAATATAAAAATACAAATAAATAAATAAATAAAGTCCACAAAGCATAATGTACAGCATTTCTGCATTCTGCAATGATTTTAAAAATTAACAGGGTAATAAAAAAAAACTATAATAATTAATACATATCTCCGAATTTTTGCTATTTAACATTTCCACTGTAGAAATAAAGAAATCTAAATTGTAAATTGTTAACCATTTAACTACCCCACCAAGATAAAAATGAATGGATTGCATTTCTTAACTCCTAATGTCGCTAGTTATCACACTCAATCAGGCCCGGATTATGAATTCAGAAGCCCCTGGGCACAATGTCTTGTAGGGCCCCCTACCTGGCTACACCCGTTGAATAAAAAAAAAAGATTAATATAATATCTATATATTAATATATATTCTATAATGTATTGCCCGCATTTTTTAAATAAATGATATACAGTACATATATTTCTAGTTTACAAAGATTTAACTCATTTTTAAAGCACACTTTTGGGAAAAAATACTAAAACTAGTGAAAAATAATGGTTTTTAATATACTTGTTCAAGTTCAAGCTCTTCAGTTATGTTGTCTCTGTCAATTAATCAGTGATGGGTGGGAATCACTCAACAAGCTATTTGCACTTAGCCAAAATAGACACTCCAAAATCTGCATTTTTTTCCCCATCGCAGGGGCCCCAAGTGCGCACGTGCCCCTGGGCCTGTGCCCATAATGCTCATTGATTAATCCGGCCCTGCACTCAATGCATTTTATTTTCAACACATCCCATAATTTCTGAAATATCAACCTCTGCCAAATGGTTGATATGTCGGTTTATGGTAAAAGTACTGAAATGAATACATGCACAATGACAAATCTGAAGTATAAAGTGAAAAAGCAACTTATTAAAAAAAGAATCAAAATAAAACATTTTCGAATACTAAATCACCTTTATTTTTGAAGTATGCCATAAATGATTCTCATTTAACAGGCTTTTAACATGCTTTTCTTTGTAAACCAACAATGCTGTGTAGTGTAAACCATTATTTAAAACAGTCCTTTAAATTACTTTAAAAGTCATTATTTAAGTAGGGACGGCAGTCAAAAGGTTAATATGGGAGATGACAGCAAATTTCTGTTTGTGTATGTGAAATTTTGCCAATAAAATAAAGAGATTAACAATATATGCAAGACTTTTGTTGCACTTGTTTTCATAATAATATATTTTAAATAAAATAATAACTAAGTTTTGTCATTTTAAAACTTTGCTAGATCCTTTTAGAAACAAAAACTAAAACCAAAAAATAAATGACAAAGGCTCTCTTTAACTGCATTACAGAAACTACAGATGCCCTCCATTTCAATGTACTTTGATAATAAAGATTGTACTGGGTAAACTATGTAATATTTTAAAATGAATTTCTTTAATTCTATTATTAATAGAGTATTTGAATGGAGTTAACCAGGCTCTTTTCCCATTAATATAAACTATAATAGAGTTCCAGAACTATTTGCCTCAAGGAGTAATACATTTTTTAATCCATTAATTTTTTTATTGCATACCAAGAACAATAGCATTCAAAAAATGAGGAATACATTGCTTGCAATTTGTTTTACATCAAAGGAACAAATCAATTGAGAATAAATAAATAAATAAATAAATAAATAAATAAATAAATAAATAAAT
>CAIGQQ010030319.1:699485-719240 GCA_903798035.1 Danio albolineatus | reverse complement strand
AAATAAATAAATAAATAAATAAATAAATAAATAAATAAATAAATAAACAAACAAACAAACAAACAAACAAACAAACAAATAAATAAAATTACAGGGAATATATAAATTACAAAAAATTCGCTTACATGCTTATAGCTTTTTGTTTTTAACGTCTTTTAAGGTTCCGATATAATGCTTAAGATCCATTTTAAACAATTAAACATTTTTATTTATTTATTTATTTATTTATTTATTTATTTATTTATTTATTTATTTATTTATTTATTTATTTATTTATTTATCTATCTATTTATTTATTTATTTTGTATTTACTTATTTATTTATTTTATTTATTTATTTATTTTTGCTGTGTAAGTTAATGCTTTATTTAATAAGTCATTAAATTACATTACAGAATTTAATCAGTTTATTTATTGTTACATCCAGTGTCCTGATGACAACATACTACAGGAAGTGATGTCATTTTTGAGGGAAAGCAACAACACAAACATCAGTGAGTATTAAAAATGGAGTACAAATCTATCCATATTGTTTGATAGAAATTTAAATAACACAAATTCAAATGAACTTCTGAATCTTACACTGGTAAATTGGGTAACATGATAACATCTAAATGAACTGCATTTATTTAAAGTCATAAATGCTATTTAGCGTCACTGAAACCACACACTTTATATGTCCATCCCTGCTGGTATAGAATTAATTCATAACATTTCCTAACAAGCAAGGTTACAAAGGTCAGTATATTCAGGCGTATTGTAATCATGACCTTTTGAATTGGGTGACGCCACACAGCCAAGCCATAGCATTTGAGGAAGCTGTGATTTCCATGGATATTAGATTAGCTATTAAGTTTTGCTTTTACTCTGCAATAAATTAGAGTCCCATAAGAGCTGAGCTTTGATTTTTGGATCGACATTTTCCTTTTTATTTTCTGCATTGCTTAGTATGAATAATGCACACAGCTCATGTCTATGATGCTGGACTGTTTATAGGTTATGCGGAGGATTATCGCAGATCTGACAACCTTTCAATTGAGTATTGACGGAATTCTGTAATAGCAGAAAGACCATGAATTATGAAAAGCGCAACATAAAATGTATCGATAAAGCATCCTCCCATTATTGAGCCAGTTTAGTCACAGATAACTTATCTTGTCCCTAATTAAACACATTGTTGGGTGTAATGCTTACATGAAATCCTCTATGATTACAGATAAGCCCTAAGGTCAACGGATGAAGCCACATATCGAAAGAATCGACATATTTGAGCGGTTTCTTTGTGAAGAGGTAAGTCAATTTCTTAAAGACATTGAGCTTTTTCCTTTCCTGAAGCTTTATGATTCGATGCGTTTAGCTCAAGTGTTCTTCAGAAACCAAACAGAAAAGATACACATAGCTTTCTTTATAGAAAGAACACCTTGTTGACACTTTGACATTTACAGTTTGGTGGATGAATGGATCTGAATGTTTTACTGTCAGTATAATGATTAAGCATTCTAACTTTGCATTTTAGTGCTTCTCGACAGGAAAATATGTCTTTGAAATAGTGGCTAATTCAAATGAATTCATAGAAATGTGCAGTTTTTTTTATTAAATGAGAATAATAGTGAAGATCCACCCCTAAAGTTTGTGCGATTTAGATTTTGTTAAATAATTATTAATTGCTATGAAATTGGGTTGTTTTTAAAATTTATTTAGCGTCTTGAGAGGGCAGCATGGTGCCTCTGGTTAGCACTGTCGCCTCACAGCAAGAAGGTTGCTGGTTTGAGTCCCAGCTCAGTCAGTTGGCATTTGTGTTCTGTGTTTTTGTGTGGGTTTCGTCCAGGGTGCTCTGGTTTCCCCCACAGTCCAAAGACATACGCTATAGTAGAATAAAACCTAATTGGCTGTAGTTTATGGGTGTGAATGAGTGTGTATGGGTGTTTCCCAGTACTGTGTTGAGGCTTAAAAGGGCATTCGTAGTGTAAAACATATGCTAGAATAGTTAACAGTTCATTCCGCTGTGGTGTGACTAAGCTGAAGGAAAATGAATGAATAGTATCTTGAAAGTTTTTTTTGCTGTCATTGTTTTGCTAAAGAGGCGCCACTGTGGCGTAGTGGGTTACATGTTCACCTCACAGCAAGAAGGTCGCTGGTTCGAGCCCCGGCTGGGTCAGTTGGCATTTCAGTGTGGAGTCTGCATGTTCTCCCCATGGTTGCGTGGGTTTCCTCCGGGTGCTCCGGGTTCCTCCACAAGTCCAAAGACATGCACTAGGTGAATTGGGTAAACTAAATTGTCCATAGTTTATGAGTGTGATCGAGTGTGTATGGATGTTTCCCAAAGATGGGTTGCAGCTGGAAGAGCATATGCTGCGTACAACATATGCTGGATAATTTGGCGGTTCATTCCGCTGTTGTGACCACAGATTAATAAAGGGACTACGCCGAAAAGAAAATGAATGAATGAATGAATGTTATGCTAGATAGGGTTGTAAAAATGTTTTGGTTTTGCAATACAAAGCACTTTTAAAAATCCTTCTGCAATTTATATTGAATGTCATTTACAACAATAATATTAACAAAACCAATCAGCCAAAAGAAAAACAGCATTCATTATATACAATGTTGTAAAGTTTAACACTGCAATTAAATCTTTTTTTCTCTGGAGCAAATAACTGATGATTGCAACCAAATATTGCCAATAGATATACCCAAAACAAACTATATTTTATGTTTAACCACTATAGAGACAAAGTTCAGATAGAGTAAGTGTTCAGCGGTGAAAGAGAGCATGAACGGCTGCTGAGGCATCAGAAGTCATGTCTCTGATATCATCAAATCATGGAAAGTCTCAAAAGTCTACATAATGTTGTGCAACAGTTTAATCCTCCACTTGCTAGTCACTGTGTGTGAATAATACACTGGTGAAAATACTCAATCTGTGTTGAAACTACACTGTAAAAAAAAATCCGTAATTTTATGGTTTATTTCCGGCAGCTGGGGTGCTGAACAAAAAAGTAAAATAGCGGCTGTTAAATGACAGAAATTTACTGTAAAATAACGGATATTAAATTACAGAAATCTCCTTAAATTTAAATTTCTGGTAAATTTATGTAATTTAATATCCGTTATTTTATGGTAAATTTACGTAATTTAAGGGTTGTCATTTTATTTTTTTATAAACCGTAAAATTACAGATTTTTTGTACCACGTAGTTATATAGAATATTGCATGTCTTTCAGCTAATCAGATTCGAGAACCAGAAAGAACTGTTATATATACAACGTTAACAATTTCCTGTAGAATCTACACTAACTTACTAACAGCAGTGCTGTAAATCATCTCAGACTGGTTTCTTAAACATAGCATTAAGTTCACTGCACTCAAATGGCCTCCACAGTCACCAGAACTCAATCCAATAGAGCACTTTTGGGATGTGGCGGAACGGGGGATTCTCATCATGGATGTGCAGCCAATAAACTGCGTGATGCTATTATGTCAACATGAACCAAAATCCCTGAGGAATATTTCCAGTACCTTGTTGAATCTACGCCACAAAGAATAAAGGCAGTTCTGAAGGCAAAATGGGATCTAACTTGGTAGTAGTGAGGTGTACCTAATAAAGTGGCCGGTGTAAATATGCTGAAGAAAATCCAGTGCGGCAACCTGCCATATAAATATACAAACATAAACATTCAATTCAACATATCTTTGACGCTTTTGCTTTTCAGGTAAAATTCATCTTGTTTTCAAGGACATTTTTTTGCACAAAACAAGACCAGGGTGCTCATTAAAAACATGACTGCTTTCAATTTTCAAAAGTGTTCTTTCACTTCTCACACTTCTCTACATTTAAAAGGTTTTTCACTTCTTCATACCTCTCATAATTCCATTCGCCAGACCCAGTGAATACAGCCTTTCTGAGAACTCGACGAAAAGAGCTAATCAAACCCGAAGCGACAAAGCTTGGTTTCTTAGATGCGCGTCTGTGAACCAAGTGCATTTACAGAAAAGGCTTCAGAAATGCACAGTCACTGTAAGTCATTAAAATGTGGAACTGTAAAAAGATAACCGAAATAGAAGTGCGGCTCCTAACTGCAATAAACTGTAAAACATCTAAGTGGCACTTAAAAGCATCCGAGTGATTCAGAAGGCAAATCTACTTAGAGTTTCCACCCGTTACAGTTGGCGACTAATTTCAACAGCACGTCTGCCATTCAGAGAGAGTGTGGATATACGGCAGCATTTGAGAAAACGTGTCTCACACATGCATAAATAAACAATCGCGCTGGTGCACATGTGCAGTGATGGCTGTAGCGGTGGCTGAGGCCAGATGACGGTTCCTCGACCACATACTGACTGCCAACCTGGCCTATCTACCTCTTACGGTGTGTGTGTGTGTGTCTGTGGGAGTGTGTGAAAAGGAAAGATATGGAGAGAGAGAGAGAGAGAGAGAGAGAGAGGGAGGCGATCTCTGGGGTTCCGGACACTCCTGCTATCTTTAGGCACAATCTGGGCCGGTGCAGGATTGGACAGAGCAGGCCAGAGAGTGATAAATGTTCACCGATGGCCCATGTGGCACTGCCAAGAGATGAGTTTACATCACAGTCTCATTACAACTCTGATACAAGGTTACTGGGACAACAAAGCAGCATCCAAATCACAATGACGGCGTCCAGATTTAACCGAAGCGAGCGTGATGGAATCTAAAGGAAGCGAGATCTGGCGAGAGCCGCAACCCCAATAGACGCTGAAAAGGACACGTCTGCTCCAATATTCAGATTAGTGCTGTGCTGATAAGGGCTTTTCTGGGGTTCGTTTAAATATTATTGTGTTTGATTTCGCCCATTGTGAACATGTGATTACATCTTTCAGGCTGGCTTTTACAGTAAGATATTAGCATTGTAAAGCAAAGAGTGTTGTCTGTCATTTTCTTCATATGTTTCATGACAATGAACAAACGACTTAAAGGATTAGTAACGAAAAATAACTGGAATTCACACAGGTGAAATGAGAGGCTGTAACTGTTGTGAATCTTATTCAGAGACTTCATTTAAAATCTTATTGAAATGCATATCTTTAAACATTTTTTTGAACATGAAAGAAACTTTCACTAGAAAATGACTTAAATTATGATATGTTCCTCAGAAATATACTGTAGTTTTAATATAGTTAATATATTTAATATAATATAGTGTATAAATTAATGGAAGCAGCAAAACTGTGCCAGAGGTTTAGTTGTCATTGATTAATTGATTGATTGATGGACCATTTGGTTGGTTGGTTTATTGATTTATTGGTTGGTTAATTGAGTTATTGATTGACTTGTTGATTGATTGATTAATTGGTTGATTGATTGATTGACTGACTGACTGACTGACTGACTGACTGACTGACTGACTGACTGACTGATTGATTGATTGATTGATTGATTGATTGACTGATTGATTGACTGATTAGTTTAAACTATTTTCTGTGGGGTTTTTACTTTTACTGCAGTTGTCACAGTTCAAAAATAAGCGAGGTTAGTGGAACTATATATTACAGGAAAGCATCAGCAAAAATGTAATGTCACAAGTTGCCGTTTGCCAAGTCCTTGTGTGTTGAGGTTGACAAAATCAAGCTCACGGGACATAGTAAGAGCTGTGAAGTTCCCTAAATATTTTTTCCCTCATTTTGTGTGCGTATGTGTGTGTGTGTGTGTTAAGTAGTGGCCCCAAACTTAGGCCACACTTGAAATCTCTTAATGTCATTGCGTTTATATCAAACCAAATGGCATTTGCAAGCAATTCTTCTATATTAGAACTAACTTTCTAATGTTTTTACATCGACTTTTGGTGTCAGAACTATTATTTATTTACTGATTGATTATTTTATTTATTTTATTGATTCTTTTTGAAATATGAAGCCAGCTTTTCTCAAATTCACACAGAAGTCCTATCGCTTTAGACTAGTTTTGTCTATTTTTTTGACAGTAAATGTATTGTTTGTTAATTTAAAAGCGTGTAAACATTTTCATATTGTGCTAATGTCTTTAAATGCCACTTTTGTATCAACTACAAAGGGCTCTATTTTAATGATCTAAGCACAAAGTCTAAAGCACATGGCACAAAAGCATCAAATCCACTTTTCCTATTTTAAGGATGGAAGAAAATGCTTTGCACCCTGGTGTATTGCCTAACAGGGTTGTGCTTATTCTCTTAACGAGTTATGGGTGTGTTTTGAGCATAATGTGCATTAAACCAATCAGAGTCTCATCTCCCATTCCCTTTAAGAGTCAGTTGGGTCACGCCATGGCGCATTTGCTATTTACATGGGGGACTTTGTAAGTGAAAAAACTGAATGCTTCACTAGTGAGAAAATAGTTAAACAGACCATCTGCAGCACGAGGATAAAGAATGAGCCTCCTCCTATCAGCCTCTCCTTTCTCTTTACTTTTACTCTTTGCTTTACTCCTTTACTTTCGTGGATAAGAAAACACTGTTGTACGCGCTCCACTGAAGACATCTATTAGCCTACATATTTAATTTCGTTTGTTAAGCCCAAAGATTTGTTTCAAAACTATTTCTAAATTGAGTTCTAGTTTCCTGCAAACAAAAAAATGAAACAAAGTGTTGTTTGAGTTATATCTAAACACGAGTCGTATTCCTATGCCCCATATGGTTATGCATACATCTCCAAAACCCGACAAGTGGACAAATTTAAACTTGGTTTTATAAACTTGACTTTAGACCAGCTTTTAGTTAATCAATGGCACGGTCTATTTCAGTTGCTCAAAATAGCAAAGCGCCAACAATGTGCCTTAACACACCTTCTTTTTGGACCAGCACACCATGAGTCGACAAAGTGGCACAAATGGATTTGCTATGTTAAGCTGGTCTGAAAGTAGCAACAAATCGCGCCATATGTGTCCTGTGCCTTCTTGCGCCGGGTGTGAAATGCATCTCAATGCATTTAGGCATGTAGACATGGTCAAGACAATCGTCTGCAGTTCGAACCGAGCATCATAATGGGGAAGAAAGGTGATTTAAGTGACTTTGAACGTGACATGGTTGTTGGTGCCAGACGGGCTAGTCTGAGTATTTCAGAAACTATCCAGTGAGCGGCAGTTCTGTGGGCACAAATGACTTGTCGATACCAGAGGAGAATGGCCAGACTGGTTCCAGCTGATAGAAATGCAACAGTAACTCAAATAACCACCCGTTACAATCAAGGTATGCAGAAAAGCATCTCTGAACACATCCAACCTTGAGGCAGATGGGCTACAGCAGCAAAAAACCACACCGGGTGCCACTTCTGTCAGCTAAGAACATGTAACTGAGGCTACATGTCGCACAGGCTCACCAAAATTGAACAATCGAAGATCAGAAAAACTTTGCCTGGTCTGATGAGTCTCGATTTTTGCCTCGACATTCAGTCTTGTGCCTTCTTGCGCCGGGTGTATGATAAAGCCCAATGATTTTTGCAATGATCAAATTTTTTGGGACATGGCTTTTGCAGTAGTTTAGCATTTTATTTCCTGCATATACAGAATCTGGACATTTTGCCTCCTAATAACTGTGCGCAGTATTTATGCTCTTTTGTTTCTCTGATTCAAAGCGAAGTCCTGTGTATGTGGGTCATGAGTCGTCTGCGGAGATCGAGAGTGCCTATGAATAACAGGAAACGAGGAAGAGACCGAAACGGAGAAAAGGAAGGAGAGGAGATGGAAATAAAAGAGTGTTGGGCTCTCATAACAATAATCTTTGCACTACCAAATGGAATTTCATCCCCTGCTTGCTAAGCCAGTGTCAGCGCCGAAAAGCCCCCGGGGAGCACAGCAGTGTGTATTAATTACAATTCTGATGCACGCTTATTGAAATCACACAAAATTAAAATTCTTCCATTTCAATTTGCTTCCTGAGAAGGAAATGTCAGCAGACAAAGGCTTCCCTCCCTCCCTCCCTCCCTCCCTTTTCTCGACTTCGGGGAAACACGCTTTATTTATTTATTTTCTTTCTCTCCGTTTCGAGCTCCTCGTGACATTTGTTAATGTGAGTGTATGTTTCACATTTTTACAATTTTATAATCGGCAGGCTGCAGAGCAGATTGGAGCAGCTGGCAGTGGGAGAGAGGACAAAACTCTGATTAGCCCAGAGTGAGTCACACACACACACATATACACAGTTGTGCATGTATATATAGACACACTCGTGGACTAGCCAGTCATTCTCTGTCTGAGGCCTCCATGTCCAATCACAGCATACTCGCTTCAAGAACTTACACTAGTCAAGCTCAATTGACTCATATCCTCAGTTATAAAGAGCAGCTGACACCAGCATTCTGTGTTAGTCTGAAATGGTTTATGGTGGTAAATGGTAAACCGACGCTGGTTAATGCTGATAGTGCACTGGGCTGCGTTTCCTAAATGTATCGTAAAAGGTAATTGGTGCCTCTGGTTTCTAGGATCTGCTTAATGTGCTCTTGGAAATGCAGGCCTTGTTAGTTTAAGGGTCTGTTTGTTGATTCGTCTAAAGTGATTTTTGCTCTTTTTTTTTGTGGGGCTGCATGATATTGGGAAACACTTCAATGTTTTTTTCTTACAAATCTACACTCGCCGGCCACTTTGTTAGGTACACCTGCTTCAACTGCTCGCTAACGCAAATTTTTATTTAGCCAATCACATGGCAGCAACTTAATGCATTTAGGCATGTAGACATGGTCAAGACGATCTGCTGCAGTTCAAACCGAGTATCAGAAAGGTGATTTAAGTGACTTTGAATGTGACATGGTTGTTGGTGCTAGACGGGCTGGTCTGAGCATTTCAGAAATTGCTTATCAACTGGGACTTTCACGCACAGCAATCTCAAGGGTTTACAGAGAATGGTCTGAAAAAGAGAAAATATCCAGTAAGCAGCAGTCCTATGGGTGAAAATGCCATGTTGATGCCAAAGGTCAGAGGAGAATGGCCAGACTGGTTCCATCTGATAGAAAGGCAACAGTAACTCAAGTTGCGGAAGAGCAACTCTGAACTCACAACACATCCAACCTTGAGGCAGATGGGCTACAGCAGGAAAAGACTACACCGGGTGCCACTCCTGTCAGCTAAGAACTGGAAACTGAGGCTACAATTCTCAGTTGTCTGGTGAGTCTCGATTTCTGCTGCAACATTCGGATGGTAGGGTTAGAATTTGGCATCAACAACATGAAAGCATGGATCCATCCTTGTACCAACGGTTCAGGTTGGTGATGGTGAACTTGTTGAATCTATGCTACGAAGGATTAAGGCAGTTCTGAAGGCAAAAGGGGGTCCAAGCCAGTACTAGTAAGGTGTAAGGCAAGACAAGGCACGGCAAGTTTATTTATATAGCACATTTCATACACAGTGGCAATTCAAAGTGCTTTACAGAAGCAGAAATAAAATTGAAGTATAAGAAAATAAAAACAAATAATAAAAAAACAGATAAAACAGATTAAAATGTGTTAAAACAAGTTATAAAAGAATGAAAAAGAAAAGAAAGACACATTAGTGCGATCTGTCGGACGTAGCACAGTGCTCATTCAATAAAGGCAATACCTAATAAAGTGGCCGGTCAGTGTAGATCAAGATATGAATATTTAAATAGCTCATTTTAGAGATAATGCTTCATTTTATATTGATTGGGAAGATTTCATACACTGTAAAGCACACTTAAATTAGCAGTTTTCTGTAATTTGTGATTTATTTATTTTCTTGTTTATTTATACTTTTGAATTGCATTATAGGACCTTGATATTTCTTATTTCTTGTTTAAAGTTATATATTATCTGGGTTGGTGTTGAATATTACAGAGTAAGAAAACTTTGTAATAAACTGCTAGAACGTTTTCTGTTATTTTACAGACTTATTTCTCTATATATTTTTTTCTTATTCATTACGTTATTTCAAGCTACTTAAATGTCAATAAAAGTCACTTTGTTAAACTGTAGAGTTGAATTTCCAACCTTAAAAGTCGACAGAGCAGAGATCAATGTCCCATTATGCAATTCACAACTGTAAATATACAGAAAACACACAAAAATACAGAAACTGTTATTTAACAGATATTTTTACAATGTAGAATAGTTAATCTGCATAAATGCATAATTATTTTTTGGTTCTAACTGTACTAATGGAACAGAAATTGAATAATCAAATGTAAATAAACAACACTGCATAAATACATACAATGCAAAAATAATGAAATGACAACAAAAGGGCATAAATTACATAATTTATTCTTTCATTTGTTTTCTTTTGGCTTAGTTTCTATTTCAAAGGTCGCCATAGTGGAATGAACTTCCAACTATTCCAGCATATGTTTCACACAGTGGATCCAGCCGCAACCCATCACTGGGAAACATTCATACGTACTTGCATTCACACACTCATACACCACGGCCAATTTGGTAAATTGGTTCCTGGTTCGAGTCCCGGCTGGACCAGGTGGCATTTCTGTGTGTAGTTTGCATGTTCTCTCCAGGTTGGTGTGGGTTTCCTCCAGGTGCTCTGTTTTCCCCAACAAGCACAAAGACATGCACTATAATTGAACTGGATGAACTAAATTGGCCGTCGTGTATGAGTGATGTGTAAATGTGAGAGTTTATTGGTGTTTCCTAGTGGCTGGGTCGTGACTGGAAGGGCATCGGCTACGTAAAACATTTGCTGGATAAGTTGGCGGTTCATTCCACTGCGGCGACCCCTGATAAATAAGGGGCTAAGCCGAATGAAAATGAATGAATTAATGAACTAAAACTTGTCTTGTGTAAAAATGAGTAAAACATCTGAATAATGACACCCTTTTTTATTAAAAAAGATCTCAATATTATTTTTGGAAATGGCATCAGTAATTTACAGAATAAAACAAACATTACCTTTTACTCAACCGTCTAAACTGCAAAAAATGCTTTTCTCAATTAGATTGTTTTTGTCTTTTTTTAGTCAAGAAGCTATTTCAAGACAAGCAAAAAAACAAAAAGTCTTGTTTTATGAATTAATATAGAATTATTTAAGCAAAATAATCTTGTTTTTCATTTTGACAAGATTATTTTGATCCCGAATTCTGGAAAATTATGCATTTTCAAATGGTTTATTAATTTCCATTTCAGAATTTAGCTGGTTGATGCTGAAAAGTGCACTTTTTTGGTGCTTGTTAGTGCTGATTTGCTGTTAGATAATGAACCAATAGCATTAGTAGGTTGATATCACAAGACAATCTGTTAGAAAAGGGAAGTATTACTGTTGATGCTTGTTAAAGGAATAGTTCACCCAGAGATGAAAATGCTGTCAAAATTGACTTGCCCGTATGTCACTCCAAAAATGTACGACTGTTTTCTTGGAGTGGAACATGGAAGACATTTTTCTGAAATGTCTTATTGCTTTTATTCGTCCTTAAAAAGGAATTCAGTGTCACCCGAATCAACATTCTTCAAAATATCTATTTTTTTGTTGTTTTTGTGAGTGCTCTGCAGAAGAAGGAAAGTCATTCAGGTTTGAGCAAACGATGACGGAATTTTCATTTTGAGTGAACTGTTCTTTTGAGAATGCAAAACACAACATCTGCTGGTGACAAGTAGCGCTGCTCTTTTCAACAGTATCAAAAGGAATTCTTATTAGTAAAAGTATGAGATGTTCTGTTCACAGCCAGCAGTACACACCGCATGTGACTGACTCACATGTGCATATGTCACACTCTCTGTCACAATTATTCCGTTCTAAAGTGACAGTTTGATTAGTCACAGGAGGTAAAGCTTTTACATCTATATTTACACTCTTTTCCTCTATACATGTACACTCACCGGCCACTTTATTAGATACATCTTACTAGTAGGGTTGGACCCTTAATGCCTTAATCCTTCGTGGTATAGATTCAACAAAGTACTGGAAATATTCCTCAGCGATTTTGGTCCATATTGACTTGGTAGCATCACAAAATCAGATTTGTCGGCTGCACATCCATGACGAGAATCTCCCGTTCCACCACATCCCAAAGGTGCTCATTTGGATTGAGATCTGGTGACTGTGGAAGCCATGTGAGTACTGTGAACTCATTGCCATGTTCAAGAAACCAGTCTGAGATGATTGGCGCTTTATGACATGATGCATTATCCGGCTGGAAGTCGGGAATAAAAAAAAGAGAAACTCTTTTTTGGACCATTCTCTGTAAACCCTAGAGATGGTTGTG
Source organism: Danio albolineatus (assembly GCA_903798035.1). Taxonomy (NCBI): domain Eukaryota; kingdom Metazoa; phylum Chordata; class Actinopteri; order Cypriniformes; family Danionidae; genus Danio; species Danio albolineatus. The sequence goes on along the minus strand of CAIGQQ010030319.1, from coordinate 707,077 downwards.
CGTGAAAACCCCAGTAGATCAGCATTTTCTGAAATTCTCAAACCAGCCCGTCTGGCACCATCAACCATGCAGTGGTGTAGCAGATAGGCACATGGGGCATATATAAACATATATACACATATACAGGCTGCACGGTGCCACAGTGGGTAGCATGTTTGCCTCACAGCAAGAAGGTCACTGGTTCGAGCCTCGGCTGGGTCAGTTGCCGTTTTGAGTGGAGTTTTCGCTCATGTTGGCGTGGGTTTCCTCCGGGTGCTCTGGTTCCCCCACAAGTCCAAACACATGAGGTACAGGTGAATTGGGTAAGCTAAATTGGGTAAACTAAATTGTCCGTTGTGTGTGTGTGTGTGTGTAGGTGTGTGTGTAGGTGTGTGTGTAGTGTGTGTGCGTGCGTGCGTGCGTGCATGCGTGCGTGAGTGTGTGTGTGTGTGTGTGTGAATGAATGAGTGTGTATGGATGTTTCCAGAGTTGGAAGCTGGAAAGGCATCTGCTGCGTAAAACATATGCTGGATAATTTGGTGGTTCATTCCACTGTGGCGACCCCGGATTAATAAAGGGACTAAGCCGAAAAGAAAATGAATGAATGAATGAATGAATGAATAAAAATCCATTGCTCCGTTAAACAGCACTTTGGAAATATTTAAAAAAATTTAACCAGAGGGCTAATAATTTTTGCCTTTACCTCTTTATTGTATATATACTGTGTGCATATATATATAAAAACTGAAAGCATTGATCATTGTCACCAGCCCACAGAACCCTCTCAGACACAGTGCTGTGCAGATGTGTCGCCTTGACCCTCGGTTATTGCTCTCAAAGTGTCTGTAATTCATGCCTGTGATGGAGAAAAGACATTTCCATTCCTTTCAAACACTCTTAAATTGTAGGCGTGTCATTTGGTCAATGGCTGAGCTTGATAAATAGAATTCAAACCATTTGTAGTCTGACAAGTCGAGCATTTCGCCTTTGGAAAAAAATAAGAATGAACGGTACACTTATCACCATGCCACTGGTGCCTGTGGAGTAAGAATATATCAGGGAAAAAATGACTGCAGTGAGAATTCTTTCACTCAGCCGTGTTGTCTTTAGTTTCCAACGAGAGACTTTGTCTTAGGGGTTTTCCGATGGCTTAGAAATGCTCTGTTGGGCCACATCAACAATTTTTTTCTTTCTTTTTTTTTCTAAATGTGCTTTGCAATTTACATCCAGTCAGGTATGCAATTATAAATATATATATATATATATATATTCATTCATTTTCTTTTCGGCTTAGTCCCTTTATTAATCCGGGGTCGCCACAGCGGTATGAACCGCCAACTTATCCGGCATTTGTTTTACGCAGCGGATGCCCTTCCAGCCACAACCCATCTCTGGGAAACACATTCATACATTCTCATTCACACACATACACTATGGACAATTTAGCTTACCCAATTCACCTGTACCGCATGTCTTTGGACTGTGGGGGAAACCGGAGCACCCGGAGGAAACCCACGCCACCACGGGGAGAACATGCAAACTCCACACAGAAATGCCAACTGGCCCAACCGGGACCTGCCCCAACCGGGGATCGAACCAGCGACCTTCTTGCTGTGAGGCGAACGTGCTACTCACGCGCCACCGTGGCGCCCTATATATATATATATATATATATATATATTTATTTGCATACACACTTTAGACCATGCAAAGGCTGAAACCGAATGCTATACGGTGGGCTTTGAGGTTTACGTGTGAAACATATAATCTGCTCATCTCTCTTCCCGTCCCTGCCTATCTCTATCTGTCTCCCTCTATCAAGCCAACTATCTATCAACTCTCGCCTGCCTCAGCCAGACTCCAGGAAGTGACATCATCGACACAAGACAGATGGTCCCATTAGATAAGAGAGGTCTGGGTGGCATCACAGCTGGATGGGAGTTTTCAGCGAGGCATTTGTCAGCGGAACATCTGAATGACCTATTTACTTTCAGAGAGAGCTGTAGATTTAAGGCCAGACAGTGCGGTGGGGTTGAGAGCCGCCGAGTCGTGATGTTAGACAAGGCCATAACCATGTCTTGAACACTAAACGAGCTAAATGTGATAAAGGCCCTGCGTGTAATAGCTTTTGGGCCTAAATGTAGTAAAGGCCCCAAATGCAATAACTTTTAGCACAATTGTATGGGCAGTCAAGGTGGCGCTCGGACGTCGTCATGGTTACAGTCGCCAAGGCTTTTATTTTTGTCTGTGTGGTTAGTGCTAAGAAAGTGTATTGAGGTAAAACAGCAATTACCCACATAGCAAATGGACGTGGCCCAAATGTGGCCTCATTATGGCACTGCTGGTGTGTTGCTAATGTCAGCTAAATGTGGGCCATGCATGGCAATGAAGGCACTGCAATCATGACGGCAAACTACATTTGGGCCAGTTGTGAATGGGAGGTGTGTGGCCCAGATCTGCGTAGCCATTGTTCACATTGTTTAGGTAACATTAGGCTGGGTTATGGCTCAGTTTTTGGGATTTCTGGTTAAAGTATAAACTTATAGCTGAGAATTGGTACCAATAATAAACCTGTTTTGGCCCAGTTCAGGGCCAGTTAAGGCTAATTGGCTGAGATTCAGAATCAGAATCAGTTTTATTGCCAAGTGTGCTTCACATACACAAAGAATTTGCTTTTGGCTACAGAAGCTTCCAGTGTACATAAAGTGACAAGTGACAACACAAAATAAATTAAATTATTAGACATTAAACAGAGATGCAGTCAGTCCAACAAGATCTGGATGTTGAAATGTATGTACAGATTGTTATAAATATACAGGTTATAAGGTGCTGTGTACAGATGCGTAAGGAGAAGTATTGCATTGTATATTATTATAAGGTGCTGTGTACAAGTGCGTGTGAGAAAGTATTGCACGTTTATTGCACAATAGAAAAAAATATTAACTGTTCATGAGGTAGATGGCCTGAGGAAAGAAGCTTTTCCTGTGTCTGGCAGTTTTTGTGCTCGGTGCTCTGTAGCGCCAGCCAGACGGTAACAGTTCAAACAGGAAGTGTGCTGGGTGCGAGGCGTCCAGGGTGATTTTGCGAGCCCTTTTACTCACTCTGGAAGAGTACAGTTCTTGAAGTGTAGGAAGGGTAGTGCCAGTTATTCGTTCAGCAGTCCGGACTATTCGCTGTAGTCTACGGAGGTCAGATTTGGCTGCTGAGCCGAACCAGACAGTGATTGAAGTGCAGAGAATGGATTGGATGACAGCTGAGTATAACTGCACGAGCAGCTCCTGTGGCAGGTTGAACTTCCTTAGCTGACGAAGGAAGTATAGTCTCTGCTGGGCTTTCTTCACAATAGAGTCTATGTGAGTGTCCCACTTCAGGTCCTGAGAGATGGTGGTGCCCAGGAACCTGAATGACTCCACTGCAGCCACAGTGCTGTCCATGATGGTGAGCGGGGGGAGTGCAGGGGGGTTTCTCCTAAAGTCCACTATCAGGCTGGTTATGGCCCATGTGTGGTACTTGTCTTTAATTTAGTTAAAGCATTCTTTGCGGTACTTGGGCCAAGGGAAAAGTTATTGTGTGGCCCAGAGCTGGGCCAGAAACATTTGCTATGTAGGCAGCAGATATTCATTTGGCACTGGCATACAGCATGTGGGCCAAACATGGCCCTGGTTTAGCAAAGGTGGCACCGTCTTTAAGGAGGCACATAATACTTGAGCCAGATGTACAATGTAATATTTGGCCCAGATGTTAATAACTGATATGTGGGCCATGTAAGTTTTGCCTTTTTTTGACCCACATTTAAAATACATTTTTATTATTTTCAAATATAAAAAAATAAAATTCTACCAATCAGGTCGCTTCAAGAAAAGGCACACTCATAGCACGCTTAAAGCGCAATGATTCATGGGTTTATCAATTTCCCTGCAGTCGTGACACACCAACATATTTGGCCCAGTTCAGGCCCAGTTATGGGTTATTAACTTGGCTGAGTCTTGGCCCAGATATGGTCCATGTTTGGCCCTTGTCTAGAAGCTAGACTTGGTCCAGTCATGTACCATAATTTACTGCAGCATTTGGGCCAAGCAAAAGCTGATTGTGTGGGCCAGAGCTGGGCCAGAGATATTTTGCTATGTGGGTTGTTTTTACCCTTAAAAGGATAGTTCACCCAAACCTAAAAATTCATTCATCTTGTACTCACCCTTCACTTGTTGAAATCAAAAAAGATATTTAGAAAAAAGCTAAAAACAGTAACCATTGACTTCATTATTGTTTTTTTTATTGTTTTTTTCCTATACTATGGACTCAATGGTTACAGATTTTCTGAAAATATCTTCTTTTTGTGTTCAACAGACTAAAGAATCTCATAAAGCTTTGAAACACCTTAAAAGGTGAGAAAATAGTAAATTTTTAAGTGAACTATCCATTTAAACATTAAATTAACATAAATAATTATATTTTTTTGTATTGTTTTCAGCAAACACTCACCGGCCACTTTATTAGGTACACCTCTCCAACTGCTCGTTAACGCAAATTTCTAATCAGCCAATCACATCGCAGCAGCTCAATGACCCAACACAATCTCACGGCAATTTGTAACTTTTTGATTTAGTGGCTAATTCGTATGAATTTGTACGATCTCATTTGTACAATTTAGTATGATTTACTCATCCCCCAATCAGGGTTGGGGGCGGTTGGGTGCCACGCCTCCTTTTTAAAATCGTATGACTGAACTCATATGGGGCGCCACGGTGGCCTAGTGGGTAGCACGTTCGCCTCACAGCAAGAAGGTCGCTGGTTCGAGCCTCGGCTGGGTCAATTGGCATTTCTGTGTGGAGTTTGTATGTTCTCCCCGTGGTTGCGTGGGTTTCCTCCGGGTGCTCCAGTTTCCCCCACAGTCCAATGACATGCGGTACAGGTGAATTGGGTAGGCTAAATTGTCCGTAGTGTATGTGTGTGAATGAGTGTGTGTGGATGTTTCCCAGAGATGGGTTGCGGCTGGAAGGGCATCCGCTGCGTAAAAATATGCTGGATAAGTTGGCGGATCATTCCGCTGTGGCGACCCCAGATTAATAAAGGGACTAAGCCGAAAAGAAAATGAATGAATGAATGAACTCATATGACTAAACTCATGTACAAATTCATATGACTTAGCCACTAAACTGACAAAACGTAAAAATAGTTACGTTTCCACGTGAGATCAGACTGCATGTATACATATTTATTAAAAAAAATGACAATTGTTGATTTGCAGTGTTTGGATGGTGTACTTTTATCATCGTCTAGTGATCTTTTGCTAAATTAACTAAATAAAATGAACAATCTATGAAGAATCATGAGTGACACGGTGGCTCAGTAGTCAGCACTGTCGCCTCACAGCAAGAAGGTCACTGGTTTGACTCCTGGCTGGGCCAGTTGGCATTTCTAAGTGGAGTGTGCATGTTCTTCCCATGTTGGTGTGGGTTTCCTCTGGGTGCTTCAGCCCCCCCAGTCTAAAAGCATGCACTATAGGTGAATTTGTCCGTAGTGTATGTGTATGAATGAGAGTGTATGGATGTTTCCCAGTACTGTGTTGCAGCTGGAAAGGCATCCTCTGTGTAAAACATATGCTGGATAAGCTGGCGGTTCATTCCACTGTGGCGACCCCAGATTTATAGACGAACTAAGCCGAAAAGAAAATGAATGAATGAGTAAAGAATCATACTCTAGTAGTGCATTTCAAGTAGCTCCGGTTTATGGGATGGTAAGAGAAGGCCGCCGAGGTAGATCGCTCACTTTTAAAGATGTTTTCTTATGCGGCGGGCCGATCTGCTCACCCTCATCGTCTTAGCGCCGCTGTTATTTCAAAGCTAAAGGTCTCTGTACATAAATAGTCTATTGAGTGCTGTGATTGACACCCTGCTGGATCAATACAGATATCCTTGGCACACCGGACAAACAAGGACTTGAGATATCCTCTCTCTCTCTTTCTCTGTTTCTCCGTCTCTGCTTGTTTCATCCTCTTGACTTTCTCCTCTCTTTTTCTCCCCTGTATCTCTTTCTCAATTTCTTCCTCCAACACCTCCCTCGTTTCACACACAGTCTCTCTATTTCTTGCTTCTCTCTCTCTCTCTCTGACACTCACATATCATGTTCAGGATGTGCACTGCTAAAAGGTCAAACATTCCCGGCTCATTTGTTTTGGCACAGCCCAAAAAAAGACGTCTGCTGCTGTGTTCTCTGAGATGATGATGAGGGGAGTGTGGACGCACGAGCAAGGGCGCAAGATTGATGCTAAGACTGAGATGATGGAGAAACTGACAGCGAATGAGGAAGCTATTACCTGAGACGGAGATTAGGAGAGAAATTGTGAAGTGGAGGGTTGACAAAAAGAAGCTGCTTTCAGATTTAACTCGGAATCTGAATTATTAAAATGGGATAGTTCATGCAAAAAAATCATCATTTACTCATCTTCCAGTTTGTAGTTTGAGCAACATGTTGGAAAATTACAGCTGTTGACACATATTATATGAAATAACTCACTGGCCACATTATTAGGTACACCTTACTGGGTCATAAAGGGATGGACATGGTCAGCAAAAATACTCAGATAGGCTGCAGCATTGACACGATGCTCAGTTGGACCATTCTCTGTAAATCCCAGAGATGGTTGTCTGTGAAAATCCCAGTAGATCAGCAGTTTCTGAAATACTCAGACCAGCCCGTCTGGCACTGGAGACCATGCCACGTTCAAAGTCACTTAAATCACCTTCCTTCCCCATTCTGGTGCTCGGTTTGAACTGCAGCAGGTCATCTTGAACATGTCTACAGGCCTAAATGCATTGAGCTGCTGCTATGTGATTGGCTGATTAGAAATTTGCATTAATGAGCAGTTTGACAGGTATACCTAATAAAGTGGCCAGCGAGTGTTTCTTATGCATGTCAGCGGCTGCTTATTTCCAACATTCTTCAGAATATCTTATTTGTGTTAAACAGAAGACAGACATTCATGTAAATTTAGTTTGTGTGAGGATTTTCGTTTTTGGGAACTATTTTTGAACTATGGATTTAATGTTCAGTGCACATTTAACACATTGTAAGATATTAGCTTTAAGACGTACTTTACTATCTTTACTTTAAGACGTACTTTACTATCTTTACTTTAAGACGTACTTTACTATCTTTACTTTAAGATGTACTTTAAGGCTTTAAGATACTTTAAAATATCAATTATTCCTGTAATGATGTAAGATGTATATATACATACATACATACATACATACATACACACATACATACATACATCCTGTACATACATACATACATAAATTCATTCATTCAAGTTCAAGCATTGCATTAGTTTCGCATTCTCAGTTTTCTACTGATGAATAGCATTGCATCATATGTTTTACAAATTCCAGGATCTTTTTTGTGGGCCCTTAAATATTGATATTATTAATCATAAAGCTTATGCTGTATATTCTCTGCTGCCTTTGGACATATCACCACTAGATCAATTACCAAAAGTGCAGTGTTCACACAAATTTATTATTTTGAGAAGTCTTTTCTTTCTTTCTTTCTTTCTTTCTTTCTTTCTTTCTTTCTTTCTTTCTTTCTTTCTTTCTTTCTTTCTTTCTTTCTTT
>CAIGQQ010030319.1:648463-660561 GCA_903798035.1 Danio albolineatus | reverse complement strand
AATAATAATAATAATAATAATAATAATAATAATAATAATAATAATAAGGTACATGAAAATACGAAAAAAGTAAATGCTAAAATATTAAAACGTACAGGTTAAATGTTAATAATAATAACTTTACATAATAATAACACAAATATTTTTATCCAAACTCTGTAAGTGTCTTTAGGTCTGTTTTTATATATTTATGTTTTATATGATTCTTTCTTTCTTTCTTTCTTTCTTTCTTTCTTTCTTTCTTTCTTTCATTTAGTTTTTGTTTGTTTGTTTGTTTGTCATGTGCTTTGTTACTGTACATCTATGATAAAGTATCTCAAAAATAGACCATAAAATACATGCACTATATTTTTCCTCTTCTGAAGCAACAGTGTTGAGACTGAAATGTTTGTTTTTATCAGTTCTTTTAGTTTTTCTGTCAAAAAAAGTGTGAATGACCCAACTAAATTGAACGTTTTTGTACGGCTTCAGAAATAACACCAAGTCGTGTTCTTTTACGATCATCTTATATTTCTGTTGCTTACTTTTGTACTTTTCCGTGTGCCGCTTTGCAGCTTGTGAGCATCATTTTTGATTCTGAAGTTCATGGAGAACCAAAAGAAACAACTGACAAAACAAGCAGTAACAAGCTTTTCTCACTTTCCGGTAACAGAGCGAGCGAATCAATGCACTTGAATCACACTGAGTGCAATGGAACATGAACTTCACAAAAGGAAGCCAAATTCATGCCCCATTATGGCAAATGGAGAAGCGGCCCGGGCCAATAAAAACCCCTCAAAAGTGCTACTCTGTGGCCCAGAGTCAGGTCACTCCCTCAATCACCCTGCAATATCCAAGCCATTTCGCTGCTTGACGTTATAAAGTGTGATCAAGGCTCATGTAATCAAGAGCTGTATAAAGAAAACTACTCAAAATCAAAGCCTGAGGGGATAAAGAACACTCAGTGGCAGCCTTTGAAGCTCCACTCCGAGATTCACTCGAAATTCAACCATCTGCTGTAAATTGTGTTTCGTTGAAGGATAGCATTTCACTCATTGGTTCATTATCTCTGAAAAAGGGGTCTTGTGCCTGTCCAACTGTATTTTGTGGGCAAAGTGTGAAAAGCTTTTTATGTAATTCTCTTAAATGGTCACATATTTGTTGCCGTGCAAACTTTGGACAATATAGTTCTAGTTTGATCTCCATTTGAAAGAAAAGGCTATGTGTAGAATGCAAAATGGCATGTTTCTAGCTCATACCTGTCAACATTGGGATGTGAAAATAATGTCCTTCTGGAGCCGTTTCAAAGTAAATAAACAATTAAACAGTCAGTAATAATTTTTTATATTATTATTTACAAAAGGGGCGCCACGGTGGCGTAGTGGTTAGCACGTTCGCCTCACAGCAAGAAGGTCGCTGGTTCGAGCCCCGGCTGGGTCAGTTGGCATTTCTGTGTGGAGTTTGCATGTTCTCCCCGTGGTTGCGTGGGTTTCCTCCGGGTGCTCCGGTTTCCCCCACAAGTCCAAAGACATGTGGTATAGGTGAATTGGGTAGGCTAAAATTGTCCGTATAGTGTATGAGTGTGAATGTGTGTGTATGGATGTTTCCCAGAGATGGGTTGCGGCTGGAAGGGCATCTGCTGCGTAAAAATATGCTGGATAAGTTGGCGGTTGATTCCGCTGTGGCGACCCCGGATTAATAAAGGGACTAAGCCGACAAGAAAATGAATGAATTATTTACAAAAGAAAATTTAATAGCATACGTTAGCAAACAGTTTAGCTTATTAAAATTAGCTGTTATAAAGAAATAGGATCAAGTTATCAAATCTTATTCATCTTTTCCTCACTGTATAACTTACACATTATGAATAAAGAGCAGTGAATGAATCTCATTTATTTAGATTTTTTGTTTGATTACATTAAATAACAGAGGCGTCACTGTTATAAATGAAAGAAGTTTACATATATAGTTATAATGAAAGCATTCGATTGTTTACCTAAAGTTTTATGCTCATTTAGGAAAAAATTATTTGTGTTTGAAAAAAACCTCATCAAGATCGACATCTTTAGATGTTATTATTATTAATTATGTGTATATGTCTGTTCAAACACGCACCCAAAACCCAGTATCCACTTTTGCTCTGCTTCTAATCGAGTGTACAGAATCCGTTTGGGAAACAGCGTCTGTTTATCACTACGGACGCGTCAGCTTAAAGTCACGCATCACTTTATGACTGTTTTGAGAATTGTTTAGGAGGAGCGACGACACCTGTAATGAAAAGGAAAGGGAATCCCGCCATTTTTATATTTATTTCAGAGTGTTTCATGCCTAAATAAACCGAAAGCACAGACAGATTCCAACAGATTTAAGAGCAAGGGCAGCCCCTGGTGGTTCGGCGGTATGGGTTGCGTATAGGGAGGATCGGCTCTTTAATGTTTATTGACACCCGTCAGAGAACGACTGAAAATACGGGAGAAATACGGGAAAATACATTTACGGGATGATAGCGGGATAGAACTGTAAAATACGGGAGAATCCCGGGAAAAACGGGAGGGTTGACAGGTATGTTCTAGCTATGTGTAACGGAGGCCAGCTAATGAAGTGCTGTGCAGGTAAACCTCACTCCTCTGACCTCTAAAGCTGGAATTTTCGGCGTACATCACACATGACGTCCTTGGGTCCCCGGTTGCAATAGCAAACATGTCATGTTGTGTGGTAGGATGCTAAATTCGAATGAACTTTTACCGTGCACCACACTGCTTTTTATTGCCAACTGCAGACGCCTTTGGGTAAAAGGGAGCTGAATGGAGTGACGACCTAGTTAAAAATGCTTGACTCTGCTGTTCTCATTTGATATCAGGTAAGTTCACGCTATGCTGAATCACACACATCACTCGTTTTTGATTGCGGCAATGATTTCAGCAAAAACAATTAAATATGGTGAATTAAACTGCGGACACTGAACGCTTAGACCGTATTGTAAACATGTACATTCACATACCCTGCCGTACTGGTGCAGTTCGCGGTCAGAATGCAGTGGTTTTACCCAGGCCTTGTACGGTTCCGTCTTCTTTCCTCGTCTTTGGCTAGGCAGAACCTCGGTTTTTAGCACTACATAGTTTTGAATCTGGCAATCATGGAGCATTATGTCTTGCACATGACCACACAGAAAAAAACTGAAAGCATCCAAAGACTCGTAGGCCTTTAACTTCTCTCTTGTAAAGTCACTTGGAGTTTCAATAAGATTTTTGTATATTTTGGGCTGGGTGCTTGGTTTGGCCATTCTTTTTATGGTGGGCATATCCCTTATTTTCACATTCTAATGTTGACAGGTATGGTATATAGCCGTACGTTTTTATAATAAGCCTGGGTTCCTAGCTAACCTAGTTAAGTCTTTAAATTACACAGTAATTTAATTTAATACTGGGAAAATGACTAGTAAAATATGATGTACTGTCATCATGACAAAGTAACTTTTTGGAAAATCATTTAAACTTGTGTTTAAATACAGTTGAAGTCAGAATTATTAGCCCCCCGTTTATTTTTTTCTCCAATTTCTGTTTAACGGAGATAAGTTTTTTTCAACACATTTCTAAACAGAATAGTTTTAATAACTCATTTCTAACGATGGTTTGTTCTGTGAACTATTGAAAACAAAATTGCTTAAAGGGGCTAAAAATGTTGACCTTAAAATGGTTTTAAAAATTAAAAACTGCTTTTATCCTAGCCGAAATAAAACAAATGAGACTTTCTCCAGAAGAAAAAACAAATCAGACACACTGTGAAAATGTCCTCGCTCTGTTAAACATTATTTTGGAAATAATTAAAAAAGAAATAAAAAAATCAAAGACGGGCTAATAATTCAGTCTTCAACTTTATGTCTCTCTATTACACATCAAGAGCTAATAATTTTGTCTTCAACTGTTTGTACAATTTCCAAAATGTGCATTTTGTGCAAAATCTACTAACAAAACAATCTGTGTGCAAATTGCAAGATGTGCATACACAGTATCCAAAACAGATGTACTGTGCAAACAGAAACATCGTCATGTGTACAATTTCTACTCTACAGATTTTGCATTAAAACATGTTTCGAATCTGCAAGATGTGCTTTCACTTTGTGTGCAAAAGTGTTATACTGAGACCTAACAGGAGCAAATCAGCAAGTCTTGCTCTCCTTCAAGTCATGTGACTGGATAATTCACTCTATTACCTCCCACAACTGATTCTGAATATTGCATTTAATAAAAAAGGCTGGTTCCCCAATGGCTACAACTTCAATTTCAATTTTGTGCCAATTTCATGTTTCAAGGAAGAATGAAAGCTGTATGAGTTTAAAACAGCGTGATGGCGGTGTGATTTTGGACTTTCTTATAATTGGACTGGATAGAAAAAAATAACTTTTTTTTTCTGTTCTCAATGCAAAATCAATTTTGAAAGCCATAAGAGTTTTAAGTTGCTCAGTAGCTGTATTTACAGTTAAAGTCAGAATTGTTAGCCCTCCTGTATTATTATTCCCCGTTTACCTTTTTCCGCAATTTCTGTTTAAAGGAAAGAAGATTTTTTTCAACACATTTCTAAACATAATAACTCATTTATGATAACTGATTTCTTTGCTATGATGACAGTACTTAATATATTACTGGATATACAAGATATTCAGCTTAAAGTGACATTTAAATGTTTAACTAGGTTAATTAGGCAAGTTAGGGTAATTAGGGAAGTCATCGTATAATGATGGTTTGTTCTGTAAATATGCTGAATAAATATTGCTTAAGGGGGCTGATAATGTTGAACTTAAAATGGTTTCAGAAAAAAAATGTTTTTATTTCTAGTCCAAATAAAACATTTGACTTTTTCTAAGAAAAAATATTGTAGAAAATGCTGTGAAAATTTCAGTGCTCTGTTAAACTTAATTGGGATAATATTTAAAAATAGAAAAAAATTAAATGGGCTAATCATTTGACTTCAACTGTATGTTTGAATAATGGTCATGAAATCAATTGTGCTCATAAGAATACAACACAGAAAATACACTGAGCCTGATGTCTAAACTAGAAACACTAAACTTCGCTTTTAAGCACAGTCTTCTATGTTCATGGTAACTATCCATTCTTGTTACTCTGCGTGGATTAAAAAGCTGGACATTTCTTATAATTTATTTCTTTATTTCACTCTAAGCCTGCCACTTGTTCTTATTAAATTATTATTATTATTATTATTATTATTATTATTTTGCATTTTAACTCTACACATAAATATACCCCATAATTGGACTGGACAGAAAAAAGTTAACTTTTTTTTGTTACTCAGTGCTAAAGCAATTCTGAAATCCATAAGGGTTTGCTCAGTATCTGTGTTTAAGTGTAAATAATGTTCGTAAAATTAATTGTGCCCATAAGAATAGAGTATTAAAAAAATAATAATGGAGTCTGATTTTTAAAATACTAAACTTTTTTCTTATGCAAAGTCAGTCTAAGTTTACATTAAGTGGCTTTAATTGTACTGACAGTAAACAAATGAATACAATGAACTGTGTTTATAATGTATTGCAGAGTACTTATGATGCTAGTGTTAGGGAAAGGTTTGTTGGTATGAGTTGATTTAGGGATGGGTTAAGGTGTAAGCGATGGTCTACAGTGTCATTATTAAGTAAAAACAATGTAATTACATAAGTACATAAGTACAATGTAAAAACTTGTATTTACACAATAAGTACATTGTAACGAATGATTAATTTCAGTGTAAATACATATTATTTAAGGCCACTTAATAGAAAGTGGGACGGCAAAGTATTCAATTTCTATGGTAACTATCCATTCTTGTTACTCTGCATGGATTAAAAAGCCGGACGTTTCTTACAATTTCTTTCCTTATTTCGCTCTTAGCCTGCCACTTGTTCTTGCTTTTGCTCTCTTTCTTTGCTTTTTAACTCTACTTTACGCACAAATTGGGTGGCCCCATGGGTCACACCCCCAGGAGGAGGCTTTAGTAACTTAGACCCAGACCCACTTAATCCACAGAATGGGGCTGCAATAACCTGGTCTCTCCAAAAGCAATATCTGAGCGGCGGGTCAGGCATTTCCTGAGCGACTGCATTGAGTGCTTTTTGACTGCAGGGGAAGCAGCGTGAATACTGGCTCTTTGTGAGTCTAATGACAGGCCACGGCGAGGACCAACCTTTGCCTTCCTTATAATGCGAATGGAACGCACAAATATAACTAAAGCCGACAGCCAAGAATGAAGGAAGCCGATGAATGCAGAACTTTCTAGCAACCAGTCTCAGAAATGTTTTCAAAGCTTCTTATAAAAAAAAAAGCAAAGTTTATTTCTGCACCATTAGCAGTTCCGAATGGAAATTAGCAAGTGGATGTGACTAGATTGTCTAGCCTTGAGGAATAAACAGTGCTTGGATGAAACAAAAATGAATCACTTAATGAGAAAGACTTTTATTGTTAGTGTAATTTCTTAAAGTATAATTGCAATGGTCAGTGCGTGGTGGTAATAATGCCATTAAGATGACTTGAGCCTGGCTACACAGCAAAAATTCCAGTGTTAAATATACAGCGTGATTTTTTTGGTGTTGTTCAGTGTTAAAACCAGAGTACATTTGAATCCACTAGTGTGAAACGGCGTATATTTAAGAGTTTTTTTTTTCCCAGTGTTAAACTTTTAACCCAATATGCAGTGTTTTTTCCACTAGTGATGGGAAGTCAGTGATCAAAACAGTATGTTTTACTCAAACTTGAAACATGTCTTGTTGCATTTCAAAAGAGTTAAATGTATTGAAATAATTTCTGAAAAGATAAATGAACGTTTAATAAATTAAACTATAGTTAATAAATTAACTATAAACATATTTGATCACTGTTATCTGTAACACACACCAATTGATAATATAAGAAAAAAGGTGATATATTAACACTTTGAAGGGTCACACAATAAACTCTTACTGTGTTAAAATGAACTCTGTGAGTGATGTACAAATTTTACACTTTAGAAAGGGTTATTTTAACTCCAAAATGGAGGGAGTCATATGGACACCCAAGGAGTGTTAAGATAGATTCAAATTGAGTTAAATGTACACTGATTTCTTTGCTGTGTAGTAGCTGGTTGGATATATTTTAGCGTTCAGTTTTAATTAAATTACTGTTTATTTGCATAGTGCTTTTACATTGTGTCAATGTAAATGTTAAATTGTGTCAAAGTAGCTTAACATAGAAGTTCTAGTAAACTGAAACTGCGTCAGTCCAGTTTTCAGAGTTGAAGTTCAGTTTAGTTCAGTTCGGTGTGGTTTAAATGTCACTGCTGAAAGTCCAAACACTGATGAGCAAATCTATTGATGCGCAGCTCGACAAGTCCCAAACCAAGCAAGTTAGTGATGACAGTGGGGAGGAACAAACTTTACCAATGGACGAAAGTGAAGGAAAAGAAAAACCTATAGCTAAACTAGGCTCAGTTGGACAAGACTTTCAGACGCTCAGGCCTTTGTTAGTTCTTCATTTCATAGATTTAAATAGATGAAGAAACTTTCCTCAGAGTATTTGGTCCATATTGAAATGCCAGTATCACGTGATTTCATTTCAGATTTGAATGTACGCTACACTGTAAAAAATGGCCATGGTATTTAACGGTAAAAAACTGTAAATATGCTACAGTAAAAATCCTTAACCTGCAGTTAACAGTATGTTTCCTTAATATATATGGCGAATAACCGTAAATTGACTTTCCGAGAATTTCTATGGACCTTTTTAGTTGTTTCCTCATCAGTATGGCCAGACGGAATCTGCGGACATTCTATGCTATTTATGCGGAATGATTTTGTGAGTATCATAACTAAAACCTTAATATATGAAATAAAAAGTAATACCTTTTAAACTTCAATTTTTAAATATTCAATTAGATCCGCTTTATTTGGTAAACAAAGCAAGTCACTCATATAATATATCTACTAAAAGACAGAAAATATGACTTTACAAACTATATTGTAAATAAATCATATAAATCATTTTTTATTAGTCAATATTATAACTGAAATTAATTTAAAAACTGAATGAATATGAATTTACAAACATTTACACAAGTAAATACAGAATCAATGATGGGCTAAAAATCTGCGGAATTCTGCGCGCGCAGATTCTGTGTGGACCTACTCATCAGTTATGTACAGTACATTAGAGATTTATGTTTCATGTTTATTTCATGACTTTAATTGTATGTGTGTTACCATACTGGTGTTTAGTAGCTGTGAATGACACTGAGCACCTTCTTTACACTGATACACTTCTCTGCTTGTGGGAAAAGTTGTTTGTGATGAGCATTGGTTCATTATGTAACTTTCTCATCACCGACTGCATATGGCTGTGTTAACGGTGTCTATCTGTGTAACAAAAGATTTGTAGGTGTTGGTAATTCAAACTACAGACATATTACCTCTATAAATTAATTAAGTACGGTAGTTTACTGTAAAAATAGGAAATTACTGTTATAGTTTGTGCCATATTTTTAACAGTGAAATACTTGCAACCACGGCTGCTGCTTTTTACCGTAAATTTTACGGATTTTTTTTACAGTGTACTGTTGAAAAAATATTGCTTGTGTAAGAATTTTTAAATTAGTTTCAAAATATTTGAAAGATTTCTGAAATAGATGTAAATAGAGGAAGAAACCTTCCTCAGAGTATTTGATTCATATTGAAGTGCCAGCAATCACATGATTTCAATGCGTCAGATTTCAGATTATACTTTTTTTGCTTGAATAAGATTTTATTAAAATGAATTTAATTCAACTGTGAAATATTTAAAATATATTTTGAAGTACGGTTAAAACTGAATATTTCTGTTTCAACTCTCATGGTCGTTCAGTGGTTAGTACTGTCGCCTCACAGTAAGAAGGTTGCTCGTTTGAGTCAGTTGGCATTTCTGTGTGGAGTTTGCATGTTCTTCCTTTGATTGCATGGGTTTCCTCTGGGTGCTCTGGATTCCCCCACAGTCCAAAGACATGCATATGAGTGTGAATGAGTGTATGGGTGTTTCCCAGTACTGGGTTGCAGCTGGAAGGGCATCCGCTGCGTGAAACATATGTTAGATAAGTTGGCGGTTTAATCCACTGTTGCGACCCCTGATTAATAAAGGGACTAAGCCGAAGAGAAATGAATGAATAAGGCAGAAATAATGCATAGTATCATAAAGACTTAAAATAAATCATTTTCAGCACTAATTCTCCATTTTATTGCAAGGCAAGGGGCGTTATAAACACTACATATCTTTAATGACTAAGATAAAATCATAAAATTAAAGAAAAAGATACTAATAGCAACAATTTTGAATTATTACACTGGAGGGACTATGTCTCTCAGCTGCCCTGGAAACACTTTGGGATACCCCCGGAGGAGCTGGAGGAAGTGTCTGGGGAGAGGGAAGTATGGAGTTCTCTCCAAAGACTACTGTCCCTGCGACCCGGCCCTGGATAAGCAGATGAAAATTAGATGAGAAAATTAACTTAAATACAGAAAAAAATCAACATAGGCTCATTCTGAAAACGTAGCGCTATATACATTTCTGGAGAGCGTGACTTGTGTAGCCAGAGAAAGCGAACGATACGGGGTGTTATGACGCTGTTTCTTTCAGCTCACCGCTTACCTCTTGTGTGGACGGCTTTTCTGCTGTTACCAATTTGTCCAGTGGCTCACCGCATACGTCGAAGGATTTGGGACGCTGACTGTGACGACACGGTTCAAGTCCAGCGAAGAACAGTTCCAGAAAATCTGTAAGACAAAAACACAAGCCAAAAAAATAAATAAACAAGTAAATAACAGAGTGAGAATGTGGTAAAATCTGAAAACGTGGTAAAAATCAGGCTGCTGCGAAGGCTTTTCTTTTTCTGGATTGCTTTTGAAAACACTGTTGGTTAAGTTTATGGAATGGGGTGGGTGGGGGTTTATCGGTCAGTCAGTCAGTCAGTAGACAGTCAGTTGACAGTGGCGTCTGGTGGATTTACATGAGAACAGCAGGCGTGAATGGCGCGCGAGAGAAATTTGAGATCTGAAAAAGCGTACACATCGACCTCTGGCGGATTCATGAAAACAAAAATTGTTAAAACGTAGCTCCTGGGACATATTTGGCGCTCTCCAGAAATGTATGTAGGGGTACATAATCAGAAAGAGCCTGGAATCTACACGTCTGTCAAAGAAGGCCTAAAACAACTTTAAACTATTGGTCACACTTTAATTTGATGGTCCGTTTGTTGAATTTAAGTTACATTGCAACTAATTCTCATTAGATTATAAGTAGACTGTTAGGTTGGGGTTAGGGTTGGGGTTAGTGTAAGTTGACATGTACTTGTAAAGTTCCTTATTGTCAGTTAATTGTCTGTTGAATGTCAGTATCAACAGAAATTAAGTAGACAGTCTACTAATACTCAAATGGACCATCAAAATAAAGTGTTACCAAACTATTTGAAAAAAAATAGTTTAAAAGGCATTCAAGTTTAAAGTTTCATGGGCCTTAATGATAGATGAACTGAAAAAGAGCTGTATTTTTCTCAGCCCTGGTTTGTTTTTGTTTTTTTAACAAACTCACCATGAGACCCAAAACAAGTCAAAATAAATGTATAATGAAAAACTGAAGAAGAACGATTTAAATCCAGTCTATCTGTGTTATTCAGGTAGCATTCAGATGTGAAATAAAGTCGTAGTGCCATATGGTTTTGTGTATGCACCGAACGCACACAGAAACATTAATGCCCTGCTGACTTCAAGTGCTTTGCCCTTCGGAGTGAACAGGGCATAGTGTTGCTCACTTTACAGTGAGAATCGCCCACAGTGTTTCCACTTCTCACGAACCAACCTACAAATTGCTTCCTTGCAGTCTCTGCAGATTAAATTGTTATAGGAGAAAATATAGCACATTTGTCTTGAGCAGTCCTCTAGGTTTACTCATTGAATACACATACTTCTGTCCTGTACATATGTCTGTGTTAAAGTATCCCTGTTATACTATTCTCAAAGTTTCTTATTTAGTTTTGGAGTCCCTCACAATTCAGTTATCAATAATAGATGAATGCAATTCTGAATATAGCCATTGTATTCACTGTCTGAAACTCTTGGCTCAAGGATCTGCTCTCTAAACCCTGCCTTTCTGAAACCATACTCTGCTGTGATTGGTCAGGTGACCCAATCTGCTGCTATCAATGCTATCAATTGCAGTTTTAACCAATTTGATGTCTGAAAGTACATTCAAGGTGGAGTTGCTTTTTAAGCCATGTGTTCACTTGGTTTTATAATGCATTTTCATTAGTCGGATCACAAGTGGATGAAGCTAATGGATCTACTGATGATTTTCTTGAACATTACAGGACATATTGTTGAAGAAGGTCAATCTTAAGTTGGATTTGATGGTGAAAACAAAGAATAACAGTTTTATTGTCCTTGTGATTCAACACAAATACATGTAATTGCGCAGCTGTTAGATCTATAAAATAATATAAATGTAAGCCGTCGCCTCACAGTAAGAAGGTCGCTGGTTCGAGCCTCGGCTGGGTCAGTTGGCGTTTCTGTGTGGAGTTTGCATGTTCTCCACGTGTTTGCGTGGGTCTCCTCAGGGTGCTCCGGTTTCCCCCACAAGTCCAAAGACATGTGGTATAGGTGAATTGGGTAGGCTAAATTGTCCATTGTGTATGTGTGTGAATGGGGGTGTATGGATGTTTCCCAGAGATGGATTGCAACTGGAAGGGCATCCGCTGCATAAAACATATGCTGGATAATTTGGTGGTTCATTCCGCTGTGGCAACTTAATAATGTTAATAAAGGGACTACATCGATAAGAAAAAGAATGAATGAATGAATGAATGAATGAATGTTCTTGAGATACATTACAAATGTATTCAATTATAAATGCAGAAGTTAAAACAGCACAAATGCTGTATTATAAACTCATCTGAAATCAAGTAAATGGTATATTATTGTTTGAATAACTAAATTAGTTTTATTTTATTTTATGCTGTAAGCTTTGTAGAAATATAAGCTTGGAAGATCTAAAAAAAATTCTATAGAAATGCCCATAGACCCTTCAAATTTTATTTTATTTTATTTTATTTTATTTTATTTTATTTTATTTTAT
>CAIGQQ010030319.1:635086-648196 GCA_903798035.1 Danio albolineatus | reverse complement strand
TTTATTTTATTTTATTTTATTTTATTTTATTTTATTTTATTTTATTTCATTTCTTTATTTTTAATTTAATTTAATTTGAGTTCATTTATTTTTATTTTTAAAACTACTGTAAATGCTATGTTTTGTGGTAACTTACTGGCAGCACTGTTGCTAGCAAGTTACTGCAACTGCTTCTTTACAGTAACTTGCCTGCAAATGTGTTTGCAGGTAAGTTTATTGCAATTTCTCTATTGCAGTTTCATTTTTACAGTAAAATAGCCTTGCTGCAACTTCTTTTAAATGCCATATATATTTGAATTTTACAGCATGACACATTTTTACAGTAGTTTTACTGTAATTACATTTTACACTAGCAGCAAAAAACCTTTATTTTTAATATTTACTAATGAATTACAAATAAGTGACTAATTGTTTCATCAACTGTCTTTTTTTGTACAGCAGTACTGGATTTCTTTGATTACAGTAGAATACCGCAAATTCCTGATATGCAGTAAGTTACTGTAAAAGTTTTAAAATGACCCACAATGCAGTGCATATTACAGTAGTGAACTGTAAATATGTATGCAGTATTTTACTGGGTGTTTTTCCAGTAAATAACTGTAAAATTAAGTTTTACACTGTAGGTTTTTTCAGAAAGTCTGAAAACTCATCTCATTTGTGTCAGATGGCAGACGATGACTCCATTTATCCTGCACTTTGATCTCAGCAGAGCCTTTGCATTCACAAACCACTACATAACACACTACATGCATAAAAGCAGCCATGTAAATTAGTAAGGCGTAATGTGTGTGTATATTTGTGCTTGTGCATAGGAAAGAACAATTAGGAGGAAAGTGTTACTTTTATTGTAAACATTAGTTTTTCTTGTCCTTTTGTAATCAGGCGAGTTGTCAGACCGCACACCAGCGCATTATCTTTTCCTTTTATAATGCGCTCATTTGCATTTGACTCAATAGTCCTATGTGGAAAAACATTCATGCATGTGATTTTGTCCTCTCGATTGTACTGCCGTGCCTTTGCTTTGTTGTGTTTTTTAATTAATCCCGCGTGGCTTTGATAACCGTTGTGTAGGGTTGTTTCAAATTCGAGTGTGCCCCACCGGACCGCCCTTTATGCCTTTGAATTGTTCGCATTAATGGAGTTTTTGCAAGTATTTCCTATTTATTAGTGCGAGAGTTACCAGCCTCGGTTTTAGATTAAGCTCATTTTTATTCTAGCGAGCCCTGTTTTTACGTGGAAACGGCGAATGAATTAATCTTCTTAGTATGATTCTGTCACCTACCGCCTCTAATCGCCTGCTGTCTGGCACATTAGTGCTTCGTGTTAGTGAGGTTTACTCGGGCTTTTAATTAAGCAGGTGAATTATTTCTACTTTTGTTTCGCATATGCCTGCAATTAGCAATGAATACAGGTTGCTGGGAATCACTGTGTTATAGCACACAGCACGCAGGTTTGTTAAACGTCAGAGTTTAGGGGGAATTGTTACATTCGTTCAGTCAGTCATTAATTAATTAATTCACTTTCACTTTAAAGTCACATTTAAATTAAATTAAATTAAATTAAATTAAATTTAATTTAATTTAATTTAATTTAATTTAATTTAATTTAATTTAATTTAATTTAATTTAATTTAATTTAATTTAATTTAATTTAATTTAATTTAATTTAATTTAACCCCTTTATTAATCTGGGGTTGCCACAGCGGAATGAACCACCAACTTATCCAGCATTTGTTTTTCGCAGTGGATGCCCTTCCAGCTACAACCCATCTCCTGGAAACATCCATACACACTCATTCGCACTCACACACTATGGACAATTTAGCCTACCCAATTCATGTTTTTGGACTTGTGGGGGAAACCAGAGCACCCGGAGGAAACCCACGCAAACACAGGGAGAACATGCAAACTCCACACAGAAATGCCAACTGACCCAGCTGAGGCTCGAACCAGCGATCTTCTTGCTGTGTGGCGAACGTGCTACTCACTATGCCACCGTGGCACTAATTTAATTTTATTTCGTTTTTTTTATTTAATTTTATTTAATTTAATTTAATTTTATTTTATTTTGTTTTGTTTTGTTTTATTATTTTATTTTATTTTATTTTATTTTATTTTTATTTTATTTTATTTTATTTTATTTTATTTTATTTTATTTTATTTTATTTTATTTTATTTTATTTTATTTTATTTTATTTTATTTATTTAATTTAATTTAATTTAATTTTATTATTAATTAATTTTTATTTTATTTTATTTTATTTTATTTTGTTTAATTTTATTTATTTTTAATTTAATTTAATTTAATTTAATTTAATTTAGTTTTGTTTAGTTTTGTTTTGTTTTGTTTTATTTTTGTTATATATTTTTTTATTTCTTTTCTTTTATTTTCTTTTATTTTATTTTTTGTTCGTTTGTTCGTTCGTTCGTTCATTTATTTATTTACACATGAACTAAATACACATGAACTACAGTTTAAAATATGATATCACAGTGGACCACCCCTTTAAGGTAACGTAATCGATTTGTGTTGGGACAACTTGAAGGAACTGTGCGTAACCCAGCATTTTTTACAGTGTATACTACTAAAACCTATGTGTGTGTGTGTGTCTACAGTATGTGTGTGTTCTGTCTATTCAGAGCCTCAACATGAACTACTTTCCCATCAATGATTCTGACCCAGTTTCAGTGAGCTGTGGTCCTACAGTATACAACAACACAACACTCAGTAAAGAACAGCTCTATTAATGCCAGTCTAAATAAACATTTCAAGTTACAGTTGATTTTTTTTAGCTCCCACTCCACATATGTCTGACAGTTAGAGCCATTCAGCTGTGTTGTTTCAGATGTTTCTCTTTCCCCTTCCAGCTTAACAGAAATTCCAGCCACTTCTATTCTATCATTCTCTATACGCGTTTACCTGTTGTGTCATTATTGAATTTGCCCCGGAGCAGAATGTGCTATCACGTTCTGTCATGAAACATCTGTTCACATCTTCTTTTTTCCTTTTTCGCCGTTATCAGGTCAACATGGAAAAAAACAGCAGATGCAGTTTAGCTCACAAAGCAAATAACAAAAACTTTGAAAGGATTCTCCTAAACAAAGGCGTTACAGGAGCATAACACTTAACATATAACATAGACACAATGTTAAAGCATATATCCATCTATTTTTATCGCTTAATCACTTTCTTTGAAAGGCTGATGTCTAGTAAATTTACATGTTGAGTTTTATTATGCTCCCTGACAACCGGTGTTTGTTGATTACTGAATAATATCCTTGATAAAATCTAGAAAAAATAGGCCTGGCTTAAAGGGGTGGTCCACTACGATATGATGTTTTAAACTTTAGTTGATGTGTAATGTCGCTGGGTGAACATAAACAACAACTCTAAATGTAATATGCTCAAAGTTCAATGCAAAGAGAGACATTGGCTTTTACATTAGCTTAGCTAACTATATAAATCAATTATAGAAAAATATTTAACACATTTAAAAAGAGGAAAAATCAAAAGAAGCAAAAAAAATGTTGAAATTTTGTAGGTTTATTATTATTATTATTATTATTATTATTATTATTATTATTATTATTATTATTATTATTATTATTATTATTGCAATATTTAGCTATAATTCAATTGTATTGTATTGTATTGTATTACACTGTTTTGTTTAAATGCACCAAAATACATTGCCTATATTCACTGAGAAATGGATAAAAATATTTATTTTCAAAACGGGGTGTACTCAATTATGCTGAGCACTGTATATTATGTACGTTTTATTTATATTTATGGGTTTATATTTACGGCGCTATATAAATACACATTACATTACATTACATTACATTACAATACATTACATATTATCTTACAGAAATGTTTATTTTCATATTTAGACAGCAAAATACAAATGTTTTAACTCAAGAAAATTAAAAGAAAATCTGTATATGGTGAAATAATCAGCACTGCTACTGCACACACGGTAAACAAAAGTACTTATTCAGCAATTAGTTTACTTTGTGTATGAATTAAATCGAAATGCGGTGAAACATGCAGAGCTTATTTCTATCAAAAATATTTTAGTTTTTCATAATAGCATCACTTTTGAAATTGAATAAGTTTATTCTCAGCATAATTTATTTTTTCCTAATTTAATGATCTTTTTTTGTAAACAAGGACTTTAATCCTGAAATTTAATAGTTTAAAAGTTTATTCTTTTTCTTTTTGCTTTTCTCCAAATATAACGACTTTATTCTAACCATTTTATTTAGACTTTTTTTTCTCAGAATCATTCATCCATTTTCTTTTTGGCTTAGTCCCTTTATTAATCTGTGGTCACCACAGTGGACTGAACCCGCCAACATATCCAGCATGTTTTACGCAGCGGATGCCCTTCCATACCACAAGTCTTTGGGCTTGTGGGGGATACCGGAGCACCCAGAGGAAATCCACGCAATTACGGGGAGAACATGCAAACTCCACACAGAAATGCCAACAGCTGAGGCTCGAACCAGCGACCTTTTTGCTGTGAGGCGATTGTGCTACCCACTGCACCACCGTGACTCCCTACGATGATATTTTATTTTCAATATTATATTGATAATTAGAGAAGGTGATTAATTGTCATGAAATAACTAACAAATAAATTAAATGTAACAAAATGAAATAAATGAATTTAAATGAATAAATAAAACTCTTAAAATAAGGTGATTAATTGTTATGAAATTACAGATAAAATAAGATAAATTAAAATAAAATAAAATGTAATGTAAATGTAATGTAAATAAAACATATGCTGGATAAGTTGGTGGTTCATTCCACTGTGGCGACCCCAGATTAATAAAGGCACTAAGCCGAAAATAAAATAAATGAATGAATAATAAATGAAATAACAAATAACAAATAAAACATACAAACAAATAAAATAAAATAAAATAAAATAAAATAAAATAAAATAAAATAAAATAAAATAAAATAAAATAAAATAAAATAAAATAAAATAAAATAAAATAAAATAAAATAAAATAAAATAAAACTGTTGAAATGACACACATTAGTGCTTTATCTTCCCAAAAAACTCGTGAGTGATGAATTGGAAGTGAGATGGTGGGCTATGAATATTCAGAGATGGTCCTTTGTTGTCATCTGCGAGCCATAATGATGCGGCGTCTGTGCCGTTTGAGGCTATTTCTGCATTGATGTCTAAAAAACACATTTGCACATTAAGAAGTTTTATTTGCATGGCCCATTTCACATGTATGTAATTAATTCTTTTACAGAAGAGCTGGAGATTTTCTCTTAATTTTCCAGGTCAGTTTTGTGTGACTAACATGTTTATTCATGACCCGAGCACGAGGCTTTTCAGAACGAAGAGACTCTGTCCAGGGCACAATGTCTTCAACAAATTACACACTGAAAAAAATGTTGACTCAAAAACAGAGATTATGAAAATTACTTGGAAAAAAAGAAGAGAGAGAGATGCACTGAATGTGTCATGGCTTACAAGAAACACAAAAGTGCTCAGAACAAACATAATACAAATATACGCTGTATAGCCGTGATTAATTTTGACAGGACAATTTGCCATTTTTGATGTATTATTTCTACATTTATGGAGGAGAGGATTTCCTTTCAAGCAAAAGCATTCGACTGTGAGCTGCTGTTCAAAATAGATGTGTGTTCTAAATAATGATCAACATAAATAATGTATTATTTATGTTAATTGGACAAACAGATTGTTACTTACATTTTTGCAAAACTCCAAAAACATAAAATAAATCTATTCACTGCTAAAATGATTACTGAAATTACTGCCAGTAAAATCACAACCCATTTACTTTGACATAATGAGTGATAGTGGGTGACACGGTGGCACAGTAGGTAGTGCTGTCGCCTCACAGCAAGAAGGTCGCTGGTTCGATCCCCGGCTGGGCCAGTTGGCATTTCTATGTAGAGTTTGCATGTTCTCCCTGTGTTCGCGTGGGTTTCCTCCGGGTGCTCCGGTTTCCCCCACAGTCCAAAGATATGCGGTACAGGTGAATTTGGTTGGCTAAATTGTCTGTAGTGTATGAGTGTGAATGAGAATTTATGGATGTTTCCCAGAGATGGGTTGCAGCTGGAAGGGCATCCGCTGCGTAAAACAAATGCTGGATGAGTTGGCGGTTCATTCAGCTGTGGTGACCCCGGATTAATAAAGGGACTAAGCCGAAAAGAAAATAAATGAATGAATGTTACAACTAAATTAAGTAATTAAAGTCGAGCCTTCTCATTTATGGCTCCTAAACTCTGGGATAGCCTTCCTGATAATGTCCAAGGCTCAGGCACACTCCTTCAATTCAAAACTAGATTAAAGACCTATCTTTTTAGTAAAGCATACACTCACACATACACAAAATAATTGTAAAATTTTTAGTGTAATGTTGGGAACTTTTTATATTACATATTTTTTAATAGAAAATAAAACTTTTATTGCAATTAATGCAAATAAATGCATTGTATAATAATGTGGAGTAATGCAAATAAATTCAAATGTGTTTATCCAATAGATTAATTAATTAAATAAATATATTAATTATAAATAAATGAATAAATAAATAAATAAATAAATAAATAAATAAATAAATAAATAAAAAAACATACTGTGCTATGTAGAATAAAAAATAAATTGAGCTAAGTACTGAGGTTATATGGCTACTATTTAAAGTAAACTGGATTTAAATTAATTGTGTGAAATCTGCCTTTATAAGCTTGTGTTACAACTAACCCTCTGTTAAAACTTGCCCGGCAGGTGGGGTAAATAATAACATTTTTACTCCTGGCACTTGGCAATACAGAAACCATAGGTCCGGCAGTTATACTTTCAGTGCTTACAAGAGAGGCTTGTGTGTTTTTGGTAAAAAAAAGGGTTTGTCTAGTTTGTCTAACTATTTTGGCTATTATTTTGTTCATTATTTGGCCAAAACCAAAAAGTGTCACTTTGTGTCTCGCTCTCCCATGCATTTTTTCAATTTGTCAGTTTTTATTTTATTATTTTTCTGAATGAACCACAAGCAAAGTAGCATATACAATATTGTATCAATCTTATAGAATGGGATAGTTCACCCAAAAAGTGAACTTTACTCACTATTTACTCACCCTCAAGTGGTTTCAAAGCCTCAAAAGTTCATCTGAAGAAAGCTAAAAAACCAGTAACCAGTGACTTCCACAGTATAAAAAAAGCCAATACTAAAGAATTCAATGCAGGTTTCCAACTATCCCCATAATACATTTGTGTTCAATAGATGAAAGAGAATCAAACAGGCTTGAAAGAAGTAAATGGTGATGAGTGATTTTCTCAGTTATGGGTGAACTATCCCTTTAATATAAGCACAGCTGTTCATTGTTTAATTAATAATTGATCACCTTTCACTTGCTCCAAACCAGTATGAACTCTCTATTCATTGTTTTGTTTCTGTTGAACACAAAGAATATACTTTGAAAAATGTTGGAAGCTGGTAGTCATTGACATCTATAGATATGTCAAATACTAAACAGTTTCCAACATTATTCAAAATATCTGCTTTTTTTCTGCTTGTTTGATAGAAAATCAAACTGGTTTGGAAACAAGTGAAGGGTGAATAAAGGATTTTAGTGAACTCTCTCTTTAATTCATTTGAACAAAAGTTCCCTTATGGAAGATACTACCCATTATTGTACAGTTTGTGTGCTGTCAGGCTTGAGAATTCTTGCCTGTATTGTTTTTCAGAGCTCAAGACATACTTTAGTGAGGATATGTCCACAATTCTGGTATTTGTCAGCACTCCAGAATGGCAAAAAAGCAATACCCATGAGAAAATAAGGCTGAAATTATGTTGCGTTCTTCCCTCATTGTTCTACCAATAACTTTTGAGCTGGTTTTCATTCAGTAACCCTTATAGAAAGACCACAAAATCACACATGAAACCTATTAATGTGAGGCACATTATCACATTAAAAATATATATTTATGCTGTAAAACAATGATTATTACTGCAATACCTTTTAGCAACATTAAATTCAGTCTAATCTATTTTTTAAATTAGTTATGAAACTGATCATTATTATTTTGAGCCTCTGTAGTCAGATTTTAGGTGCTTTTTCAGATGCAGCCAGTGATTAAAGGAAGAACATTTGAATCAGTCAGGGAGGATTGAGTAGAGAGTGGGTGGAGTCATGTGAGAGGGAGGAGTCAGACATTAAGGAAGGACGAATTAGAGGACAGGAGGAGGAGCCAGGCAGGGATATAAAGGACAGAGATATAAAGGTCACAGACAAGAAGCAGAGATTCAAAGAGAAAGCAGTTCAAAGAGATACGAGGAGCTCTGTGCTGAGCCAGTTATCAGCACAAACACACACACACAGAGTGAGACTAAGCAGATGTCCTCTCAAAAAATATTGCTTTATAAACATTTAAAAATTATATATAAAAATGTGTTTTTGAGTGTTTTTTTTTCACAAAAGGTAAAGTTTTTTTTATAATAATGTTATTTGTGAAATTTGATAAATTTATTCTCAACATTTTTTAATTGTTTTTTCTCAATGTTTTTTTTATTCTTAAAACTACATACAGAGAGAGAGAGAGAGATTTTTTTGTCTTATGTAAACTTTATAAATGCTTTGGCAATACATTTGTAATATTTATCATGCCAATAAAGCAGCTATTGAATTGAATTGAATTGAATTGAATTGAATTGAATTGAATTGAATTGAATTGAATTGAATTGAATTGAACTGAATTAAATTGAATTGAATTGAATTGAATTGAATTGAGAGAGAAAGAGAGAGATTTATTATTATTATTATTATTATTATTATTATTATTGTTATTATACTATACTGTATACACTACTATTTTCTGTGTTTACTATGTTTTATTTATTAATTAATTTATTTTATTTTATTATATATATATATATATATAATATGTATATATATGTATTTTCTTTTTAATGAAATACTTTATAAATGCTTTGGCAATACATTTGTAGCATTCATCACCTAGAATTGTAAGGTTCTATCTGACATTTTTGTCAAAATTGAGTTATTGACATATTCTTGTTAATTGACAACTTATTTACATTATAGGATGTTTTTTCATTTACATTTTAAGACTTTTTATTAAAAAAAAAAAAAAAATGTTACCTACTGTTTGCTATGGAGATAGAACCTTTTAATTCCAAGGTGACAGTTTGTCATCCCAATAAAGCAATTATTGAATTGAATTGAATTGAATTGAATTGAATTGAATCGAATTGAATTGAATTTTGCCTTTTTTCTCAAAATATAACCACACACACAAACACAAACACACATACACGTAGATGGTCAGATGTCCTCTCAAAAAATAAGTTTTCTTGTAAAGGTGTTATAAAGATTTAGTAAAAATGTGAAGATTTTTAAAATAATAATAACTTTATTCTTGAAATTTTATGAGTTTAAACTGAACATTTTATTTAGATTTTTTTCCTCTAAATATTTTTTTCTCACAGGGTGGCACGGTGGCTCAGTGGTTAGCACTGTTGCCTCACAGCACAAAGGTCGCTAGTTTGAGTACCGGCTGGGTCAGTTGGTATTTCTGTGTGGAGTTTGCATGTTCTGTGTGGAGGTTGCGGCTGGAAGGGCATCCGCTGCATTAAACATATGCTTGAATAGTTGGCGGTGCATTCCACTGTGGTGACTCCTGATAAATTGGAAGGAAAATAAATGAATGTTTTTTTTCTCAAACCATTAACACACATACACACACACACACACACTAAACATATGGTCAGATGGTAAAGGTCACTTTCAGCTTTGTGTTGTTGTCCGAAACTCACTGGATCTCCGTATGTCAAGCCTGTAACTGAACAACAGCGTCTGTTTGCACTCCAGACATCATCTGCAGCCTGAAGAAACTGAAAATATCCATGCCTGACGATTTCTGATTCTCCACAGACCGTCTAATGAACCCGGCTAAAGGCAGGAGCATCTGTTTGTCTGTTCCTCCAGCACATTTTTATGTCAGCCCCTACATGAACGGGGAAGAAATGGTTTGTCAGGTACTTTGGATATTTTTTTCTTCTGCTCTTCTCTTCGAGCCCTCTTCAGCCCGGGCCCTTACAATTCACATGATGGCCGCTGCATTTCTGCGGGACCTATTAGCGCAGACACAAACAGGCTCAGGAAATGAGGCATGTCAAACTCAGTTTCTTTCAACTTCCTCTCTTTCTGTTTCCCCCTCGTCCTCTAATGCCAAACAATCCCTCTGTTTTGTTCACTCCATCAATTTTTTGGCATCAACATTTTTTTTCTTCCTTCTTCGCATCTTTGCTCGTTTTACCTGTTTTGCAAGTGCGATCGATCTTCATAAACTTGTGCGTCTTCGAGGTAGAGAGAAACATGTGTCAGTCTATAAAACAGGTGCATTTTCTAGTTCAGAATGATCAGATTTCTGTCTTTTTTTCTTCTTCTTTTTGAGTTTTGAAGAGATAGTTCATTCAAAAAATTAAAATTCTGTCTTCATTTACTTTTTAACTTGAGTTTTTTCTATTGGGTGAACTATCTTTTAATATATTTTAAAAGGAAGCTTCACCCAAAAACATCTCCCATTGTAACAACAGGACAACGGAGATCAGGACCCAAGTGCAAAGGTCAAACAGGGACAGACAGGAGCATGCTGATAATCCAAAAGTATAGTCAGAGTACATGCGAATGGTTGGGACAGGCGGCAAAACAACATAAAGCAATAAACAAAGCAAAGGTCAAAACCACGATAGGCAGGACAAGGAAACGCTTCGTAATGCTCACCTGCAGTATAACAAGACTCAGCAAAGTGTGTGTGTTAATGATGAGGTCTCTTTATAGTCCTAGTAATCAATCCATCATGAGATTCCAGCTTTGTGTTTGCAATCAGGAACTGGTGTGTGAGTGCAATGACTTCTGGGTGTTGTATTTCATTTAGAGACAGATTTGTAGTTCTCTGGCGGTCTGCACTGGCTAGATCGCTTGTGATCGTGATAGTATTTTCTTTTCCTAATATGGATTTTAATTTCTACTATTTTTCAACATTCTACAAATTATCTTCTTTTTGAGTTTGACAGAAAAAAATTAACTGATCTGTGAATTAACTGATCTGTGATTTTAAGTATTATTAATTGCACAATGCAATCACAAGCTAAATGGCTATATTTAAAGATGTGTTAGAATGTTACTATGCCTTCAAAAAGGGATATCAGACATGGCTGTTATACAGTTTGATTTAACATTAAACCACATGCCCTGTGCTCAAGGTTATGCAACTGCGTGCTTCTTAGAAAACTAATGCTGATATTAAAAAAAAAAAAACATATTAAATTCTTTGTTGAACAAATTTACGGCAACGCTGCTGACCTTGTAGAATCGACCCATACTGAAAAACGGAACAAAACAGAAGGTAAGAAGAGGAGACTTTAATTTAAGAAGTTCACTTAAAAAAAAAAAAGAATGGAACATATTGGATATAAATCACTGTAAAGAAAGAAAAAAAGTCTTTCTGTTTTAAATGAATGCAGAACATTTCAGCTTTGTGTTCATCAAACAATCCGCAAATCTTGTTTTTAACATTAATAATTAATAATTAATAATACTACACAGCAAATTTGCCAGTGAACATTTTACACCACAGGTGTTGAATTTAACATTTTTCAGAATCAGTTTTATTGCCAAGTGTGTTTCACACACACAAGGAATTTGCTTTGGCTACAGAAGCTTCCAGTGTACATAAAGTGACAAGTGACAACACAGATAAATATAAATATAAAAAAGACGATAGACATTAAACAGAGATGCAGTCAGTCCAACAAGATCTGGATGATGAAATGTATGTACAGATTTGTTATAAATATACAAGTTATAAGGTGCTGTGTACAAATGCGTAAGTATTGCATTGTATATTGTTATAAGGTGTGGTGTACAAATGCGTAAGGAGAAGTATTGCATGTTGTATTGTTATAAGGTGCTTTTCTGGTGTATATATGAGTCCTACTTGCCAAGTGCCCAGGTTAAACTTTCAAAAGTGTTGAATATACACTTGGAGTGTAAAAATGCACACCACATTAAACGTTTTTAACACCTGCAGGGCAAATCGTCCAGTATAACTCCACAGGTGTTAAATTACACACTCTTCTGGTGTAAATAAACGAGTCCCACCAGCCCAGTGTGTAAGTCACACTTTAAAAAGTAAATGATTTTACACTAAGGCCCCGTTTACACTAGTGCGTTTTCGTTTTAAAACGCATAAGTTTTGCTACGGTTATGCCATCCGTCCACACTATGCCGGAGTTTTCGAGGTGCGAAAACGGAGCGTTTTGAAAACGCTGGAGAGGCCGTTTCCATTCTAAAACGCTGCTGCTGCGTCTCAGTGTGGATGGAGGGAAACGGATATCTTTGAAAACAGAGGCGTGGCTGCTGAGATTGGCTACGTGATTGGGGATTTGGGTCATTGCGTATCCTTCCCTTATTCATCAAGCGCACGTGGCCATAACGTCACCGGCAGACGGCAGACCAGTCTTCACTGTAAACTGTATTTTCGATAGCCATGGATGTTTTATATTCATTTGTTACTTTAAGTAAAAACTCGACCTCGTCGTCTGTCCACAAAAAGACCTCTCTTGCTTTCTTTGCCATCGAGTTCATCGTTCAACCAGCGTTTGTTGACTAACAATAACCAAATGCCGAGCGAGACACATGCTTCCTGTTTATACTTGAACGCGCATGTCCAGAGTGCGCGAATGATGCGCGAATGGTCACGTGATATACGTTTCTGGTGGAGGGAGATCTGTTGAGATCCGCTAGTGTGGACGCGAATCGTTTTCATGCTAAAACGCCGTTTTTAAACTAAAACGCACTAGTGTAAACGGGGCCTAAGAGTGCAAAAACTGTAAAACTAGATTAAATACTCGATCACCACTGCCAGGTCATATTTGGCATAAATTAACATTTTCTTTAAACTGACTTCAGTAAAAGTTAACATTTTTCCCAAATGAAATTCACAAAAAAAAGTGCATATTTGAATGTTTTAACAACCTGGAATAATAATAATAATAATAATAATAATAATAATAATAATAATAATAA
>CAIGQQ010030319.1:617533-629005 GCA_903798035.1 Danio albolineatus | reverse complement strand
TTGGTTGGTTGGTTGGTTGAGTGAGTGAATAGCTGGGTGAATGGTTGGTTGGTTGGTTGGTTGAATTATTGATTGGTTGGTTGGTTTAATGGTTGCTTGGTTGATTGACTGGTTGACTGATTGATTAATTTATTGATGGATTGATTAGATGTTATTTTTAATAAATGAAATTTTATCATATAAAAATGTGTCCCACATTTTCATGTCACCACTGAAACTGTGTATTTCTTAGTTCATTGGCCAAGACTGGTTTTAGCCATGCCCCTACATTTTTATTGGGATTTAAACTTGTGTGCCTTTTTCTCATACTGTAGCTACATAATGAGTATATTGGTCGTTTTGTGTTAAAAGGCTTCAAAAGTTAAAAAAAATCTGTGTGTAACTTTAAATTAATGTCACCACTGAACCTTTAAAAAGGGTTTTTATTTGAGTACAACTATTTAAATCTGTGCTTGCTAACCGTGTGCTGATTTGCATTTTTGAGCTATAGGCTTAAAAGTATATAAACTGTCACTACTAAAACAGTCACTACCTAAACTTGTGGTGAAGTTTCAGTAGTGACATAATTGCTGCGGTAGTATTATATTATATTATATTATATTATGTTATATTAAATTATATTATATTATATTATATTATATTATATTATATTATATTATATTATATTATATTATATTATATTATATTATATTATATTATATTATATTATATTGTGTTGTAAAATCTATATGCAAATATCTTCTCACTTAAAGGCAGTAAAGAATAGCTCTGTAAAGATCTATATGTGAAGAAAACACATACAGGCACACACAACAATGATAAAAATCATCAAACCCAAGCATTTTTTGCACTCAATCAGCATGAGAGGTAGAGGACTAATACTATTTTTAAAAGAGCAAATGATGGGCTGTAACAGGCAGTTTCACTCTGCAGGCAAAGCTCTGTTTACTAATCCAACTCAATGAGAAACACTGAAAATTAAACTTTAATTTCCTTCTAACAAGCGAATCACTAACGAAATAATTTATTAACAATACAAAGAGTTTGGCAGGAGTGCTGTCCACCTGCAGACAAAAAAAAAGCTGATGAAACTTCTGTTGATGAAAGTGAAAGGAAGGTGATTACAGTTCTACACAAACAAAAAGATAAAATGGCACATCGACTCGTCCACATTAGCCTTTATCAGTGATGCAGTGCTTAAACCATGGCGGTATATATATCGCCTGGGCTGCTCTATCGCCTCTAGGTGTTTTAATATTACATGCTCACCTTTAGGTTTTAATAATTAACAAGTGCAGTGTGGTTTTTGATGAGCTGAATGATTTTCAGTCACTGAGTAGAATTCACCGGTCTTGCAGACGAAACGGTATTGTGTCATTAGGATGAAAATGTGACCTTGAGAAAGAGGATAGATCTTTACTTCAGGCTGTTTCAGTGTAAACCGCTGCTTATTGCTTCACTTCGCAAGTTCAAAAAACTAACTTTATATGTAAAAGCAAAGAGGAGCAACATGGGGGTTTTGAGATACATGCTGTGTGTTTCCAAAAAAAAAAACATTAATATTTTAGACATGCGCTTCACACTCCACACTTTCAATCTGATCGACTTTATTCAACTTCCAGGAATTAAAGTAAGAAAGTTTTTTTTTTTTTTTTTTCCTAACACAGTCCATAAGGAAATTACTAAAAGTTTTCAAGGTACTGGTCAATATTCAGAGCCCTTTGAAATAGTACTAGTGTTATTGTTGACTGAAAATACAGCTAAAATATTAACAATCCAAAACTATTACAAATAATGTTTGTGAACTGAAAGAAATGGAAAAAAAAGTCAAACAGCTTAAAAATATATCTATCTGTCCGTCTATCTAGCCACATATTCATCTTACCATCTATATATCCATCCATCTGTTTGAATAGCTACTGTTTCTATCAATCTATTTATACATTAATATCAGCCATACGTCCATCGATCTATTCATTCATCCATCTGTTTGAACATGTCAATTCATCATCCACCTTTTTGACAACTGTTCCTCTATCCATTCATCTGTTTGAATATCCACCCATCCATCCATATTTTTGAACATCTGTCCATTCATTGTTCCATCAATCCATGCTTCCATCAATCCATGCTTCCATCCATCATTTTGAACATCTGTCCTTCCATCCATCCATCCATCCATCCATCCATCCATCCATCCATTTGAATGTCTGACCATCCATCCTTTTTAATATCTGTCCATCCATTCATTCATCCATCCATCCATCCATCTTTTTAAACATCTGTCAATCCATCCATCCATCCATCCATCAATCCACCCATCCATCCTTGCATATTTGAACATCCATTTATCCATTCATCCATCCATCCATCCATCCACCTTTTTGAACATCTGTCAATCCACCCATCCATCCATCCATCTATCAATCCACCCATCCATCCATCCTTGCATATTTGAACATCCATTTATTCATCCATCCATCCATCCATTCATCCATCCATCTAATTGAATATATGTCCATCCATCCATCTTTTTAAACATCCATCCATCCATTCCTCCATCAATCCATCCATTCATCTTTTTTGTCCATTCATCCTTTCATCTGTTTGAAAATCTGTCCATTCATCCATCTTTTTGAACATCCATCTCTCAATATATGTGTTTTACCATCTATCCATTTTTTAACATCTGTCAGTCCATCTATTTATCAATCCATCCAATTGTTTCACTATTAGTCTGTCCTAACATCCAATCATCCATACATCCTTTCATCTTTTTGAACGTCTATCTTTCAATCCATCCATTTGTTTTGCCATCTATCCATTCATCCATAGTTTTGAATATCTGTCCATCAATTCATCCATCCATCAATCCATCCATCCATCTATCCATCCATCTATCCATCTATTTGAATCTGTTCATCCATTCATCCATCCATCCATCCATCCATTCATCCATCCATCCATCCATCCATCCATTTGAATCTGTTCATCTATCCATCAGTCCATCCATCCATCTATCCATGCACCCATCTTTTTGAACATATGTCCGTCCATATTTTTATCTGTTTGAAAATCTGTCCATTTACCCATCCATCCATCCATCCATCCATCCATCCATCCATCCATCCATCCATCCATCATCCATATTTTTGAATATCTGTTAATCCATCCATTTAACAATCCATCTATTTATTTTACCATCAGTCTGTCCAAACATCCATCCATCCATCCATCCATCCATCCGTTTTACCATAAGCTACATTATTTCAGACAATCTAATATTTCAACTTTAAATGGCTCATCTGTATATCTGTCATATATGATTCAGAATAAATACAAACAGCTTTTTTCCATCACTGCCAAGCTCATTGTGTCATCAGTCTTCCAAATGCAAAATTAGCATATTTCTTTCATTATTAAAATCAGAATGGAAACAAATGTGCAACACATTAATTGAATCATGCTAACAAGTTTAACCTACACACGACACTTTGAAACAGTAGGCAGTATATAATAGGCTACCTAGAGTGCAACAGAGTCTCAGAACCGGACAAATTTCAGGGCCACGTTTTCCTTTGCCCTTTGTGAGAAATGACCACACACACAGAGAAGGACGTGTCTGCTTTTTCTGTCTACACTCCATTGGGAAATCTACTCTTTATCCCAAAACCCACCGAACGCGTGTAGATTCTCCTTTCGAAACCCGAGATCATCCCGAGTCACCTTGCAAGGGTGAAGTTCCCCAAAGGAACCATCAAAGAGGACGAGGAGCAAACATTTGTCCCACAAGGGTTTGGAGGTTGTTCCCTTTCCTCCGTCTCCCCTCATCAGGGTGAAACGCGACACCTGGATCAATGAGGTGATTTTTAGTGGGGCATCGGTGTGTTGCCGAAAAGCTGCTCCAGCGTTGCTGTCAGGTTGCATCACCTCGTGGCAGAGCGTCAGCATGATGTTGCCATTGTCAAATCAAGTGTGAGATTGTAGCGGGTCACTGATTCTTCAGATGTGGATCAAAACATCCCCTTCAGCTTTCCCTGAGCTCTGGAAATAGCAGAATTTTCGTTTTTAATCCAGGATTTAAATGCCAAAGCTATTTAATGTGTGCGTGCGTGCATATGTATGTGTGTGTGTGTAACAGTGACAGACTAAAATATGTTCAATCATGACAGATTAAAATAAGTTCAAATATAAACAGTTTTTTTTTCCTGATTGTCTACAGAACAAAACACTGTTATACAAAAACTTGCCTGATTTTCCTAAATTGCCCAGTTAACCTAATAACCAAGTTAAGCCTTTAAAGGTGCTGTATGTAAGTTTTTGACTTTTCTATAGCATAAAAATACCATAATATGTTTGCAGATATTTAAGAAAGATGACAGGTGAACATACTTGTTTATCTGAAAAACAATGCTGAATCAGATATTCTGTTTTAAAAATGTGTTTTCCTTGCCAGAATGCTGTGTTTGTTTTGGTAATTTTAGACATACACATACAGTTGATGTCAGAATTATTAGCCCCCCTGTTTATTTTTTTTCACAAATTTCTGTTTAACAGAGAGAAGTTTTTTTCAACACATTTCTAAACACAATAGTTTATTAACTCATTTATAATCACTGATTTATTTTATCTTTGCCATGATGACAGTAAATAATATTTGACAATTTTTCAAGACACTTCTATACTGCTTAAAGTGACATTTAAAGGCGTAACTAGGTTAATTAGGTTAACTAGGCAGGTTAGGGTAATTAGGCAAGTTATTGTATAATGATGGTCTGTTCTGTAGACCATCGAAAAAAAATTAGCTTAAAAGGGCTAATAATTTTGACCGTAAAATTGTTGTAAAACTGCTTTTATTCTAGTTGAAATAAAACAAATAAGACTTTCTCCAGAAGAAAAAATATTATCAGACATACTGTGAAAATGTCCTTGCTCTGTTAAACATCATTTGGGAAATACTTAAAAAAGAAAAATGGGCAACTAATAATTATATAATAATGATAATGTTTTTAAATCATTAAAGAATGCAATAAATTGTTGCAATTTTCCAGAAAACTGTTCTCCCCTACCTCTGATATTGTATTTAATTTTCTCAAGTTTTAAAAAGAAGATCAAATCTTTGAGGCACAATGAAATAGAGGGGGGTCGTGGGGAGGTCCAAGACAACAGTATCCTGCGCCTATAGCGAGAAGATATGCAAAAGCCATAATGTCAGTGTGTCTTTGGTTTAAGGGTTGACACTGAGAGCGAACACCAAAGATCTCGACTGAAGGACAAACAGCCAACTTCACCTCCAGAATATAAGAAACAATTTTAATTTCGTTCATTCATTCATTTTTTTTAACCCCTACTCCTACTCCTTTCCTAGATGGGTGGCACGGTAGCCCAATGGTTAGCACTGTTGCCTCACAGCAAGAACATCACTGGTTCTAGTCCTTACCAAGCCAGTTGATGTTTCTGTGTGGAGTTTACACGTTCTCCCCGTGCTCACTTGGGTTTCCTCCGGGTTTCCCGGTTCCCTTCCACCGTCCAAAAACATGCAACTTAAGTTAATTGACTAATCCAAATCAGCACCTTATCTTTTCATAGCAATCACTATCCGTTCATTAGCTACCCGCAGGGGAGTTCTCGAGATCTACCTCAGCTCAACTCTCCTCTCGCATTGCAAACGGGAGGGAGCCCCTGGCTCGAGGATCTTATGAGCTCAGGGCTCTCTCCCGGGACAGCATGCCAAACAGGCTTTATAATCAATCATCAGCTAAGTGTGAACCTTTGAAATTGTATAAAACTGAGTCTAACGCAGGAAGTGGACGCACATTGTCTAAAACTGCACTCCAGTAGTCATCTTCAAAGTTTAACTCAAGTTCCTCTTCCCAGGCCCTGATATCTTTAATGTTGTGAGAGTTATCCTTTGACAAGATAATTGTGTATATCTTAGAAATGATTCCACTCATATGAGCATTCAGTTTAAATACCTCTTACCACGGAGACCTTGTAGGCAGGGAGGGAGACTCAAGCTGCGTCCCAAATGACACACTATACACTATGCACTTATGGACTATGTACTTATGCGCTTACACACTCAACAGCATAGTATATGTATGTAGTGCTGTCCCGAATGGAGCACTAATGGCTTTTTTACTAAGCGGAAGTTCAAACCGTTTCCCTGATGACTTTTGACGGTTGCCAAATTAGAGAAATAAGTGACCAAAATTCCAAATAATACCTGGCATGAGTATAACCGCATTCACCATCGGGAGGCGCTATAATCACTCTCGTAGGAGAAATTTGCTTTCACAGTCCAAAATAAATAAATTTATCCAACATGTGCGCACGATAGCTCCGCCTCTTCCGTTACGTGCACAAAGCTCCGGTCGTTGAGTGCGTGAAGTGTCCATCATTACACACTTCATATTACCAGTGGAATGAGTACATCATCCGGGTAATTAAAGTGCAATTATTATTGTTAGAGTTTTCAGTGTGAACACACTTATTACACTATTTATACTACAAAATGGCGTAGAAAAGTGCACAAGTATGCGATTTGGGACACAGCTTCAGAAAGCAGAGAGGAAGTACAATGTCTAACTTGAAAATAACGAAATAGGTGGGACGGGAGCAAATTAAATAATGATGATCATTGTTAATGAAGAGATCTTCAAAACATTTCAGACCTTTCTTTTCCCATTAAGAGAATGCCAAATCTGAGGCCCCGTTTACACTAGTGCATTTTAGTTTTAACACAGCGTTTTAGCATGAAAACGATCCGCGTCCACACCAGCGTTTCACCCAGCGTTTCTGAACATATCTCCCTTCACACTACTCCAGCGAAAACGTATATCACGTGACCATTCGTGCACTCTGGGCATGCATGTTAAAGTATAAACAGGAAGCGCGTGTCTCACTCGGCATTTCGTCGCTTGAAACGTGCGCGATTAGCGAGTGCTCGAACAATAGCTTGCCTCTTGCGATTATATGCAGCTGTTGTAGTAAAAAAGGCAGAGTTTAACTGCACAATGGCGCCCTACAACGCTCCTATTTCTGTGTCCATGTTGTTGTTTACAGTGAAGGCTGGTCTGCAGTCTTCCAGTGGTGTTATAGTCATGTGATAGGGGCTTGACGAATAAGGGAAGGATACGCAATGACCCAAAAGCCCCAATCTAGTAGCCAATCTCAGCAGCCACGCCTCCGTTTTCAGATGTGTCCGTTTCCCCCATCCACACTGAGACGGAGCAGCAGCGTTTTAGAATGAAAACGGCCTCTCCAGCATTTCCAAAACGCTCCGTTTTCGCGGCCCGAAAACTCCTGCGTAGTGTGGACGCATGGCGTAACCGTAGCAAAACGTACGCGTTTTAAAACAAAACTCATTAGTGTAAACGGCGCCTGAGAAGGGAGGAAGAAAAAGATGATTATTATGTAGTATGGTCATTTTACCTGTGCATTAGCCGTGCCACTCTGAATGATGTTGGCATGCTGTAATGCACCAGCTCAGGCTTTGCAGGTGGCCCTGTCAATGCGGAAACAAACCTTAAATTGCTGCCATTCATTACGGTGGCCACCCGACTGCATGCCTCCTCGCCCGCCTGGCGCGGGTACCGAGCGACCGATCCATCGCTGTCACGGCACACCGCGTCAATGACAAAATCTTAATTACGCCATTAATTAATTGAAGCATTCGAACAGAGCTCGCACCTCTGGTCCCACACACATTAAGATCCTTCTAGGTGCAATAGCTCACATCAGATCGCAGGCGAACTGACAGAAGCGCACGTGCCAGGACACAGACGGCCTCATTTATTTAAAGGCAGAGGAGCAGCGAAGGTCAGTTGGTTTTGTTTCAGGGGTGGCAGGAATGAAGACAGATGCCGAACACTGGCAGGGTTGGAGAGATGGAGCTGTGAGGAAGCAGGCGGTGGTGAACTGCAGACAAGTGCTGCATGCGTTTGGGCTGAATCAGAGCTCTGGGAATGGTCCAGATGCAGGAATACTGATGGATGGCTTTTCAGAGGCGATCAGTGGCTTGTTTGAAACAGAATACATACAATACATGATCGAATGAAATTTAGAGATGCGTTTGAAGGCAATACGTTTGAGGGCAAAATTATTTTTAAAATGTTAATTATCGATTAAATATTTTCCGAGTTCTGTTTAATGTTAATTTTTTAACATTTTTGATAACTAAATTATAATTATTCCTCCTAATTAACTAAATTATGTAATTTTGTTTGTAATTTAAAAGCTTAACTGGATTATTTGGGTTAATTTGAAAAGTTGGGTTAAGAAACAAATCTTGAAGGGGCTAATAATATTGACCTTGGGGCTAATAATTTTGACCTTAAAATTTATTTATTTATTATAATTTTTTTTACAATTAGAATATTTTTATTTTTATTAATATTTTTTTTCAGCCAAACTAAAAGAAATAAGACTTTCTCATGACATGAAAAGAAAATGTATCATAGGTAATACTCTGTCTAGCAGTTGGGCTTTTTGCACATTTTGTGCTGAATTGTGTCGTTTCGATCTTAAATATATAAACTGATTTTTAAAAATGTCACAAAAAGAAAAGCTTTTTCATGTATTAAAATGATTACAGCTATAATATTTCCTCTTTATGAGCGGATAGATAGATAGTGATAAAAGATGAAAAACATTGACAAATGAATATGCTGGCTGGCTGGATGGATGGATGGATGGATTGTGGAATATATGTGGATACATGGATGGATGGGTAGGTGGAGGGACAGAAATGAGGACGGAATGTTGGGTTTATGTTGAATAGAAATATATGGATGGAAAATATTGGATCGCAATATATATGGAGGGATGGATGAATGGATGGATGGACAGATAAAATGATCATTTAGATAGATGGATGCATAATTGAAAGAGATGGATGCATGGGTGAAAATACTGGATGTATAGATGGAAATATTGAAGGGATAGAAATATTGAAGGGATGGATGGATGGATGGATGGATGGATGGATGGATGGATGGATGAAAATATTGTATGGGTGCATGATGGATGGGTGAATAAATAGAAATATTGGATGGATGGATGGATGGATGGATGGATAGATGGATGGATGGATGAATGGATAAATAGATAAATGGATTGAAATAGATGGATGGATAATTGAAAGAATGAATGCATAATTGAACAGGATGGATGGATGGATGGATGGATGGGTGGATGGGTGGATAGATAGAGAGATAAATAGATGAAAATATTGTATGAATAGATGGATGGATGGATGGATGGATGGATGGATGGATGGATGGATGGATGGATGGATGGATGGATGGATAAATGGATAATTGAAATGGATGGATGGATAAATGGATAATTGAAATGGATGGATGGATAATTGAAAGAATGGATGAATAACTGAAAAGGATGGATGGATGGATGGATGGATGGATAGATAGATAGATAATTGGAAAGAATCAATGGAGGGATGGAAATACTGGACATAGGTGGATAATTAGAAAGGATGGAAGAATAAGTGAAAAGGATGGATGGATATATGGATGGATGAATAGATGGAAATATTGAAGGGATGGATGGATGGATGGATGGAAGGAAGGAAATATTGGCTGGATGAATAATGGATAGATCATTAACTGGAAATATTGAATGGATGAACAGATGAGTGGATAACTGAAAAGATTGGATGGATGGAAAGATAAAAGAATGTATAAACGGAAGAGTGAATAGACAGAGAGACACACATAGTTTCAGAGACAGGTCTCTTTGTTGAGCTTGTCACTATCCATTGTGCTGCGGTGATTAGTTCTCATTAGTTATGTTTAATATTAATGGGGTCCAGCAACAATAAATTCCCTCTGTGTACCTGCTGGCTTTAGGGAACAAGAGAAAACAACAGTGAAGCAGAGCTGGCTGCCACCATGCTAATGTTAATGCCTTTGTAAATGATGACTCTGGCCCAGCCAGCACTGCAGATGGTGCAAACACAACCCAGACTCTGGCATTATTCACTATTCTGCCGCTTCACTTGTGTGAGCATATTATCAGCTTCCCGTCGTGTTAGTTTGATCCCAATTTGACACAATTCACTTTAGTTTAGAATAAAACTAGCTCAAATATCAGAACAAGGATGATACAATGAACTTGAAGCACTTTTAATTAATAAATAACAAAAATTCACATCTATTAAATGTCAATTTGGAGTTAGGTAAGTGTTGCACTACAGTAAAACGCTGTAATTTATGTTAACCTTTTTTTCCTAAAGAGATAGTTCACTCAGAACTTAAAATGATGTGACCATTTACTCTGCCTTCACATATTTCAAACCTATTTTATTTTTATTTTTTTATTTTTTTCTGTCTGTCGAACAGAAAAAGATCATTTAAAAGTGCTGAAACTCTGTAACCATCGACTTTAATAGTGTTTATTTTTCCTACTCAATCAAAAATGAAAAATAGTTACAGGTTTCCCGCTTTTTTCAAAATATCTACTCTGTTCAATAGACGAAAGAAATTCAAGGGTGTTTGAATTCACTCAAGGGTCAGTAACTTTTCATTTTTGAGTAAACAACCCCTTTAAGCATGTTAGAATATGAGATCATGTGACACTGAAAATAAGCAATGACAGGAATACTGGATGTTAGAGAGTAGTTTAAAACGCTCTATAAAATATAATAAAGCATTGTTTTAAATTGTAGTGATATTTCATAATATTGGGTGTTGGGTTGCAGCTTGTAGGGCATCCACTGCGTAAAACATATGCTGGATAAGTTGGCAGTTCATTCCTCCGTGGTGACTCCAGATTAATAAAGAGACTAAGCCGAAAAGAAAATGAATGAATGCATTTGAACTGCATTTGTGATCAAAACACATTCTGCCAAACACATAATACTAATATATTGAGATTATGAATATTTTTATCCATTTATCTGTAAATATAGGTCATAAATTTTGGTGCATTTGACCAAACCAGATTTAGACCCAATCCCAATTCTACCCCTTAGCCCTTCCCTTTACTCCTACCCCTTGTTTTGTGTATTCACGT
This sequence comes from Danio albolineatus, assembly GCA_903798035.1. Lineage (NCBI taxonomy): Eukaryota > Metazoa > Chordata > Actinopteri > Cypriniformes > Danionidae > Danio > Danio albolineatus. The sequence goes on along the minus strand of CAIGQQ010030319.1, from coordinate 617,971 downwards.
TAAGGGGTAGGGTTGTCCCAATTCTCTTTAGCTTGAAGGCATAGGGCTAAGGGGAAGGGCTAGAGAGCCCTTGAAATGAAGATTTTTCAGGACCACACTCAAAAAGGCATAAGAAAAATTCCCATAATACAACGGCAGAAGATGCACAAATTAGTATTTTTTGTCATTATTGCGAATATTTACAACAAACAAGCTCATGTTTTAACACATTCATAACCACGTTTGTGTTTTACCGTCATGCTTTAAAAAAACGCTAAATTTAAAATCTATAATCCATCATAATAACTCCTGTATAGCAGTCCCACAACATCCTGTCACTCGATGACACCGGAATACCCTGTCAGAAAAGTCTAGTGGCTGGGAATGAGCTTTTTACAGTGTCTGGTATAATGTTGTTTTCGTGTGCTTACATAGATGAATATAGCTATGGTGTAACGG
>CAIGQQ010030319.1:577536-603053 GCA_903798035.1 Danio albolineatus | reverse complement strand
AACTTAACTTAACTTAACTTAACTTAACTTAACTTAACTTAACTTAACTTAACTTAACAAAATGAAACGAAAAATAAAACTAAACTAAGCTAACTAAACTAAACTAAACTAAACCAAACCAAACCAAACCAAACCAAACCAAACCAAACCAAACTAAACTAAACTAAACTAAACTAAACTAAACTAAACTAAACTAAACTAAACTAAAACTAAAACGAAATGAAACGACAAATAAAACTAAACTAAACTAAACTAAAATAAACTAAACCTAAACCTTAATGAAAACTACAAAACTTAACCTAAACTAAATGAAAACTAACCTAAACTGCACTAAATGAAAACTAAACTAAATGAAAACTAAACTAAACGAAAACTAAACTAAACCTCTGGAGCACTAAAGTTATTTGCCACCAGTTATAATCAATGCCAGACAGAATCTGTGGACTTTTTCTTTTTTGCTATTTTTATCAGAAATCTGTGGATTTATGTGGTCGTAATGATTTTGAGAGTATCGCAACTAAAAGATTATACATAAAATACATTAATACATACAAATATTGACTTTTTAAATTTTAAAGTTCACAATACAAATTAAATGTAGAACTACTTTTTTGGTAAACCAAGTTTAAAACCTTTTTAACGGGAATCTGTATGCCTCGGCAGCCAAATGTGTCCACAGTTATTGCATGTCACTTTTCTTCATCACCACCGATATTTTTATTTCCAGTGTTTTTGTGTGTGTGTGTGTGAGAGAGAGAGAGGATTTAGCTTGGAATTTTACATCTCAAACCAGCGAATACAAAGGCACACCATTGAAAAAACAGACCAGATGTGTATGAGTTATAATGGAAACCTTTTTTTCTTCTTCTAAAATGATGTGTAATGGGTTTGGCAAACATTGCTTTGTTGGTTTAAACCCTGCGCTGCTATATCAAGCCCAGATGTATAGTTGACAGCTCTTGAGAAGAGGAAGAAAAAAAACTGCAGCCATGAACGTGGAGAGTATGGGAAATTAAAACTGTCAAGAATGTACACAATTAAAATTCGTTAAATTAATGGGCTGAAAAATGCAAAAACGGGGGTGCAGCAGGTATCCAGATGATCAGGTCAACAGGAGGCGCTATTAAAATGATTATGATGGATGGTGACAGATCGGCAGCCGATTAATTGGGACGTTGGGAGAAGCGTGATTAAACGTTTTGTAGTCACCCGGAATCCCAGACATCTTTTTTCCATTATAGTGCCCAGGAGAACAGCTTGTGTTGAAGGAATAGTGTTGAAGGATGACCTTCCAGCCGCAGCCCAGTACTGGGAAACACCCATGCACTCTCACATTCATACACATACACTGCGGCCAATTTAGTTTATTCAGTTCACCTATACCGCATGTCTTTGGAGTGTGGGGGAAACCCAGGGCGTATACCAACCACATCAATCCAACTAATCTTTTTTTTTCTGTGTATGTTTGCAGATGAGTGTTTCTTAAACAAGACTTTCACAGAATACAGCGAAAAATTTAAGTACATACTATTTTTAAGTACAGTGCTCAACATATGAGTACGCCCCTCATAAAGGTCTTATTTACTTTAATATTTTCTTTACAATGTACATGTACAATGAAGATTTACAATGTTATATTTGTGCATACAGTACATTACACTCAAAACGCGAACACTGGGAGAACATGCAAACTCCACACAGAAATGGCAACTGACCCAGCCGAGGCTCGAACCAGTGTCCTTCTTGCTGTGAGGCGACTGCTACCCACTGCTAAACAACACAATTCCTAAGTTTTTTTGGGACAACTTATTTGTTTTATGTTTAATCCACCTAAAATTGTAAAACTATTAACTCAATCCATTTGTGTTTAGAATACACAAAGGAACTGTGTGGAACTGAGCAGTTTTTACAGCGTAGATTAGTCAGTGCTGAAGCCAAATCTGGAGCTTATCTAACAAAATAACTTACGATAACGGTCCAAAATTAGTACACCCAAATTTATATGTTAGGGAAAAAATATTAACTAAAAAAATGAAAACAGCAAAATTTAAGAGAAGCCAAAAAAAAAAATAATTCAAAATTTGTTGAAATTTTGTTGTTTATTTTTGTTTTTCCCAATATTTAGCATGAATTGAAATGTGTTACCTTTCTATTTTTAAAGATGTTCAGTGACTAAAATATTATTTTAATAAGTAAATCTGTTTTGTTCAAATGCACTGAAATATATGACATATATTCACTGAGAAATGGATAAAAATATTCATTTATTCATTCATTCATTTTCTTTTCGGCTTAGTCCCTTAGCCACAGTGGAATGAACCGCCAACTTATCCAGCATTTGTTTTACGCAGCGGATGCCCCTCCAACCATCTCTGGGAAACATCCATACACACTCATTCACGCACATACACTACGTACAATTTAGCTTACCCAATTCATCTATACCACATGTCTTTGGACTTGTGGGGGAAACAGTGGGGGAAACCCACGCGACCATGGGGAGAACATGAATACTCCATACAGTAATGCCAACTGACCTAGCCGAAATTTTGTTGTTTGTAGTTGTTTTTCCGCAATATTTGGCATGAATTGAAATGTGTTACCTATCTATTTTTAAATATGTTCAGTGACTAAAATATAATTTTAATAAGTATGTCTGTTTAATAAATGTTTTGTTCAAATGCACTGAAATATATGACCTTTATGCACTGAGAAATTGTTAAAAATAACAGCAAATAATAACTTGACTTCTAGTTGATTATTTGGAAAAGTGGCAGAAGGTCGATTTTTCTGATGAATAATCTGTTGAACGGCATCCCAATCATCACCAATACTGCAAAAGATCTACTGGAACCAGCATGGACCCAAAATTCACACAGTAATCAGTCAAGTTTGGCAAAGGAAAAATCATGGTTTGGGGTTACATTCAGCATGGGGTCGCCAAGAAATCTGCAGAGTAGATGGAAACATCATCAGCCTGCGGTATCAAGACATTTGTGCTGCCCATTACAGTACAAACCACAGGAGAGGGCAAATTCTTCAGCAGGATAGCGCTCATTCTCATACTTCAGCCTCCACATCAAAGTCCCTGAAAGCAAAGAAGGTCAAGGTGCACCAGCATTGGCCAGCCCAGACACCAGGTATGAACATTATTGAGCATGTCTGTGGTAAGATGGAGGAGGCGGCATTGAAGATGAATCCAAGATGAGCTCTGGGAGTCCAAGAACGTTTTCTTTGCCATTCCAGATAACTTTATTAATAAGTTATTTGAGTCATTGCAGAGATGTATGGATGCAGACCTCCAAGCTCATGGGAGTCATACATAATATTAACCTTTTTTTCCACTGCACCATGACTTTATATTCTATACAGGCAGACCTTACTGTCCTAATTAAATAATTAAAATCAAGGCATGATCATATTTTATTTAGGTAAAATTTGGTTTATTTTGCCTTTCATAAAAGCACTTCTGATAGCAAATTATCAGCTAGAAGTTAAGTTATTATTTGTTGTTCCTAAAACTTGGATAGGCGACAAGACTTTAGTCAGGTAGTGCACATCACTGTTGTGCAAAAAACAATTCCATTTTTTAAACTACAAAACGATTGACTAAACAACTAAACAAATACAATTGTCTGCTAGAAGTCAGACTCGACTGTTTTTTTAAATGCATTTATTTATCTATATCTGTTTTGAGGTGCTTAAACATTAGTCAAACGCCTCGTTTTTTGCTGTACTTTTGAGATGGTACATGCTGATTACGCTGTGACCTCCAAAACTGAGATCTGATACTGTACCAAGGTCATTTCTGCACTGTTTCAGCACTCTGCGATACAGATCTAGTGTGTAAACAACATCTAAAAAGTCTCTTTGGGGGTGAGACTAAACTGTCAACCTCAAGCCTGCGTCGGACAGTGTCAAACAAGTCTGCGCTTGAATTACCTTGAGAATTACTGGCTGGGACATGCCTTTGCGACTCTAATGGATATCAAGATGACAAGCGATCCACCTGATGCCTTCAAGAATACTTCAAAAAATTACAGGCCACGTGTTCGGTCCTCCTCCTCGCCTCAGGATCCGGTCATAAACCCACAATTTTCTTCATGCAACGTGAGATAATTGCTTTCAAACAGGTCTCTCTGGAGAAAATTGATCAACAAAAAGGGTTATAAGGACACTTTAGTGACGACAGAGAAGCGTAAAAAAGGAAAATGTCATTTTCACATCCCCAAAACATCCCCGTGGACACTGATGACCCAATCAGACAAATGCTGATAACATGTTGGGATTTAAATGGTCAGAGGATGATTGATATGCCGAAAATGGACTAAGACAATTGAGCAAAGGGACAAGGAGAACAGATAAAGGCAGGAGATAGCCTGCAAGACAAAAACGTCCATCTAGGCTGTGCTTTTCATGCTCTTTTTCTGTAATAAAACAGGAGGCTCAGTCTGACGTACCCCTGTGTACATTTCTGGAGAGTGGCATTTTTTGTTTACGTGAATCCTCTAGAGGCCGCTGTGTACGCGTTTTGAGATCTCAAATTTCTCGAGCGAGTGCCATTCGTGCCCGCTGTTCCACCAGAGGCCGCTGTTGACTGACCGACCGACTGACTGACTGACTGACTGACTGACAGACTGACTTTTTTACCAAATGTTTGTTTGCTTGTTTGTTTGTTTGTTTGTTTGTTTGTTTGTTTATCTAATTATTCATTTATTCATTCATTTATCATTCATTTATTTATTTATTTTTCATTTATTTATTTTTTTCATTTATTTATTATTTTTATTTTTCATTCATTTATTTATTTTTCATTTATTTATTTGTTTGTTTATTTTTTATTCATTTATTTATTTATTTGTTTGTTTTTTATTCATTATTTAATTTATTTTTAATTAATTAATTAATTAATTAAATTATTTATTTTTTCATCATTTATTCATTTATTTGTTTATTTTTCATTAATTAATTTATTTTTCATTTATTTATTTGTTTGTTTATTTTTATTCATTTATTTATTTGTTTGTTTTTTAATTCATTATTTTATTTATTTGTATTTAGTTAATTAATTAAATTATTCATTTATTCATCATTAATTAATTTAATTGTATATTTTTCATTCATTTATTTATTTTTCATTTGTTTATTTATTTATTTTATGATTTATTTTTTGTTTGTTTGTTTTTCATTCATTTATTTATTTATTTTTCATTTGTTTTTTCTTTATTTTCCATTTATTTTTTTGTTTATTTTTCATTAATTTATTTATTATTTCATTTATTTATTTGTTTAATTTTCATTCATTTATTTATTTATTTTTCATTCGTTTATTTATTTATTTTTCATTTATTTATTATATTATTTTTCATTAATTTATTCTTTATTTGTTTGTTTATTTATTTATTTATTTTATTTATTTATTTTTTTATTTATGTGTTTGTTTGTTTGCGTGTTTGTTTGTTTGTTTGTTTAATAACTTGCTTTAGTTTTTTTTGGAATGGAAGTTCCCCAAAGACATATAATTTTATTTATTGTTATTTAGAAAAAAATTATCAAGGCATTACAACAAATTTGATTTATCAGTCAAAAGGGATGCTTTTTTGTAGAAAAGACAGGTGTGTTAGTTGTGAGATTTAGACAAATATAAAATCATTTACTACAGCTGCATCCTGTTTGGATCTGATTTACATGAGATCTATGAAGTCATTTCTAGTATTTATATTGCTTTGCACGTTCGGTGTTGTTCCAAAGGCATTTTGAAGTGTTTGAAGAAGAGGAGAAAACAAGAGACAGATCAGTATAAACAGGTGTTTTGTTTTCTTTCACTTCCACCATCACTGTTTTTTTAAACTCAGATTTGACATCAGCCGAGCTTGTGAAGTAAAATGTTATGTTGCTTTTGTACAAAAGTTTTATAGACATTGTTTATGAAAACAATGGCACTATTGTTTCTTTGTTGAGCTACATAAACATTGTTTCAGTTTATAGCCCAAAGCAGGTGGACAACAAGATCAGTATGTGTGCAGGCATGTAATGTTATCATTATTATTATTTTTTTTATAAAGTGACTACCGTCCTTGAATGACCACTGATCTGTGTGAACAAGTGAACTGGTTTTGCACCTGAATGAATGATTCAATGAATGAATCACATATTTAACTTGAACAAATAATTTAATGATTCTCTTTGAACAATTGAGTTGTTGAACTAATTGTTTGAATGGAGTCACTTATTTTAAACAGTCCTTAAATATTATAACAGGCACATATATAAAGAAAAAAAAACTGTCATAAACATACATACATACATCCTAATGCTGTAGTTATGTTGAAACTAACATTTCAAAGCTTACCAAACAAACCTTGACAACTCGGTTATATAGTATTTTCACAATGTGTCATCAGTTGGCCATGTTGGAGAGCAGAACTCAAACAATACAGCTGAACTAAATGAAGCTCACATATTTCACATATATTTAGAGCTTTGCTGCTGAAAAAAAAATGATTGTTATGTTTTGGCCTGTATTCATTTTGGTTGACCTGACTAAAACGAAATGAAGATAAGAGAAGCTAAGTGAACACAAACTTAAAATAATAATAATAATAAATAATTAAGCTAAGCTAAGCTGAGCAAACTGAAAACAAATCAAACAAATGAAGCTAAGTTTAGTTAAGCTGAGTTAAGCAAAAACAAACAAAACTAAACTTATTGAAGCTGAGGGAAAACAAACTAATCGAAAACAAGCAAAACTAAACTAAACTAAACTTAACTGAGCTGAGCTGAGCTAAGTGAAAACTAAACTAAACTAGATGAAGCTACGCTAGGCGAAAACAAACAAAACTAAACTTATCGAAGCTGAGCTAAGGGAAAACAAGCTAATCGAAAACAAGCAAAACTAAACTAAACTGAGCTGAGCTAAGCGAAACCAAACTAGACTAGATGAAGCTACGCTAGGCGAAAACAAACAAAACAAAAACAAAGTAAACTAAACAAAATGAAGCTAAGCTAAGTTAAGCTGAGCTTAGCAAAAATGAAAAGAAACTAATCGAAATGGAATGGGATGAAAACAAAAAACTAAACTAAATGAAACGAAATGAAACACAAAATGAAAACACGAAGTGAAACACAAACCAAAACAAGCTGAGCTTAGCAAAAACAAATGAAATGAAATGAAGCTAAGTTAAGCTAAGCAATAACAAACCAAACTAATCGAAGCTGAGCTAAGTGAAAACAAGCTAATCGAAAACAAGCAAAACTAAACTAAACTAAGCTAAGCTGAGCTAAGCGAAAACTAAACTAAACAAAGTTAAACGAAGCTAAGCTAAGCGAAATTAATCAAAACAAAAACAAAGCAAACTAAACAAAGCTAAGCTAAGCAAAAATGAAAAGAAACTAAATGAAATGGAATGGAATGAAAACAAAAAACGAAATGAAATGAAAGGAAATGAAACACAAAACAAAACAAGCTGAGCTAAGCGAAATAAAATGAAATGAAGTTAAGCTAAGCTGAGCTAAGCAATAACAAACAAAATTAATTGAAGCTGAGCTAAGCGAAAACAAACTAATCGAAAACAAGCTAAACTAAACTAAGCTAAGCTGAGCTGAGCTAAGCAAAAACTAAAATAAACGAAGTTAAACGAAGCTAAGCTAAGCGAAATCAATCGAAACAAAAACAAAACAAACTAAACAAAATGAAGCTAAGCTAAGTTAAGCTGAGCTAAGCAAAAATGAAAAGAAACTAATCGAAATGGAATTGAAATGAAATGAAAACAAAAAACGAAACGAAATGAAACACAAAACAAAACAACCGGAGCTGAGCTAAGCAAAAACAAATTAAATGAAATTAAGCTAAATTAAGCTAAGCTGAGTTAAGCAATAACAAACAAAACTAATCAAAGCTGAGCTAAGCAAAAACAAACCAATCGAAAACAAGCTAAACTAAACTAGCTAAGCTGAGCTTAGCTAAGTGGAAACTAAACTAAACAAAGTTAAACGAAGCTAAGCTAAGCAAAATCAATTGAAACAAAAACAAACTACATGAAGCTAAGCTAAGCTAAGCTGAGCTAAGCAAAAATGAAAAGAAACTAAACGAAATGGAATGGAATGAAAACAAAAAACGAAACAAAATGAAACGAAATGAAACACAAAACAAAACAAGCTGAGCTAAGTGAAAACAAATGAAATGAAGAAAGTTAAGCTAAGCAAATAACAAACAAAACTAATCGAAGCTGAGCTAAGCGAAAACAAACTAATCGAAAACAAGCAGAACTAAACTAAACTAAGCTAAGCTGTGCTGTGCTGAGCTAAGCTAAGCGGAAACTAAACTAAACGAAGTTAAACGAAGCTAAGCTAAGCGAAATCAATCAAAACAAAAACAAAGCAAACTAAACCAAACTAAATGAAGCTAAGCTAAGTTAAGCTGAGCTAAGCAAAAATGAAAAGAAACTAAATGAAATGGAACAAAAACAAAAAACTAAACTACACACAAAACGAAATGAACAAAACAATACGAAATGAAACAAACTTTATAGTACAAACTGTTAAAAGTTATTACCAGTGCCAGACAGAATCTGTACAATTTTGGCAAATTTGGCAAAAATCTGAATACACTGTTGCTTTAATGTGTGTTTGACCACCTTACATTCTGCTCTTCCATTTGTCCCATGAATAATTAAAGTCATTATCATCTTTGCGATATTTAGACTGGTCTCAAGGAGTCCCAAAAAACAGGCGAAGAAGCTAAACATGCTGATCCACACGGCCTGAAGACTGCAGCAGCGGTGTCCATCATCAGCCCGGAGCAGAAGAAGTGCTAAGCGGACAGAAGCAGAACACAGTGTGACCCGTCAGTGTAAACCTGAACTCAGCAGCTCTGCCTCACCTTTGATAAGATGTCATCACTGCGCTTTGCTGCATAAATACCACGCTGTCAGGAAGGATGAGGTCTGACCTGCCATGCCTGGACACGGTAAGAGCTGATGGTGCTCCCGCAACACACAGATACACACTACACACACGGACTGCACACTCTTTTCAACATACACACAGTCACACACACACACACACACACAGATCAAATACAAAGAGGGCATATCTGAATGTGAGCTTTGCCACCTTTACCTCGGAAGGCTTCCTGTGGCTTCAGAAGTTAGATCTGCTCCTCTGTGCCAAATGATTACTGTATACATTTAAATTTTAAGCAGGACTTTGAGACATATCCTGGGAAACTCTTTTAAAACATGAACTCTTTTGGTGTTTGTGTCGACATATTCTAGCGTTTACGACTCTGAATTTCTTGTCCACCTATAGCACTGCCGAAAGTGATCTGGAGAAAGCGGATTATTCAGAAGCCACCATGGTTAAAATGTCATAACCTTGAGTAGTTTTACATAAAGTATGGCATGAGAGTGTCATAACAGAGGTCATTTACATTAACATACTCTGAAAAAAAAGTGTACTTTACTTCTGTATTTTTCATCTAAAGTACATTTTTATATTGGGTTTAATGGAAAATTATGGTTTCTGATGTAAAATGTTTTATTATATTTGCCTTAAAGCAAAAAACAAATCCCTGAGGTGAAGTTTATAGCAGTAGTCTTTCCTTAAAGTATTAATAGGCCCACACGGAATCTGCACGCATAGAAATCCGCAGATTTCCGCAAATTTTTAGCCCTTCATTGAGTGTTTTTAATAGGGGTTGATCCGTGATCCGTATGAGTCACAACCCACAGTTCGGAACACACCCCACATAGCAAAATATCTCTGGGCCAGCTCTGGCCCACACAATCAGCTTTTGCTTGGCCCACATGCTGCAGTGAATTACGGTTCATGACTGGATCAAGTCTAGCTTCCAGACAAGGGCCAAACATGGACCATATCTGGGCCAAGACTCACCCAAGTTAATAACCCATAACTGGGCCTGAACTGGGCCAGATATGTTGGTGTGTCACGACTGCAAGGAAAATGATAAACCCATAAATCATTGCGTTTTAAGCGTGCTATAGGTGTGCTTTTTATTTCTATATTTAAAAATAATAAAAATGTATTTTAAATGTGGCTAAAAAAGGCCAAACTTATGTGGCCCACATATCAATTATTAACATTTGGGCTAAATATTACATTTTACATCTGGCTCAAGTATTATGTGTCGCCTTAAAGGCTGGCTGTATGCCAATGCAAGATGAGCATGGCATATGTTTTCTGGCCCAGCTCTGGGCCACACAATAACTTTTCCCATGGCCCAAGTACCGCAAAGAATGGCAGTCCTGAAGTGGCCCATAACTAAATTAAAGACAAGGGCCACACATGGGCCATAACCGGCCTGAATCTCAGCCAATTTATCAGCCTTAACTGGCCCTGAACTGGGCCAAAACAGGTTTATTATTGGTACCGATTCTCAGGTATAAGTTTACTTTTACTTTAACCAGAAACCCCAAAACTAAGCCATGACCCAGCCTAATGTTACCTAAACAATATGAACAATCGCTACACTGATCTGGGCCACACACCTCCCATCCACAACTGGCCCAAATGGCATAAATCTGGCACAGCAGACACACAAACAAATCTGGCCCAGTTCAGGCCCAGTTATGGGTTATTATCTTGGCTGGATCTTGGCCCAGATATGGTCCATGTTTGGCCCTTGTCTGGAAGCTGATCCAGTCATGTACCGTAATTCACTGCAGCAAAAGCTGATTGTGTGGGCTAGAGATATGCCAAATCTGGGCCCGAATTATTTGCTACCGGGGATGTTTCTTTTAATGGATACAAGACCACGTTGGTCTTTCAGAAAGAGGTTCAGGTGGATACAGAGTTTGTTTGACGTATCTATCTGTCTGCTTAAAGAGGCTGCGTCGAAATTCTAAATTAAATTTGTTGACTGACAGTTACCTGTTACCTGTCGTAATTGAGTTATTTGTCGGTCCGACAATATTTAGTTGGACGAACATGTTTTAGTCTGATGCCTTACCCAGAACATTAAAATTACATATAAATTCAATGCGATCATTTACTTTATTCAGTACTATCAGTATGTGAAGAGACCAGCACAACAAAAAATGTTTCTGAAGACAATTACCTACTGCACCCTTAAATCATCAAACATATAGATCGGACCCCTGGTAAAGTGATTTCATGTTCACTCTAAATTATTTAACTAGCTTGAATGGCACCCTGAGCAAACCACCCCATATACGCCACCCCTCCTCCCCCAAGCTTATAAATAGTTGGTTTATAGATGCATAGTTCTAGTATGGTTCTAGAAGATCACATCTATATATAGAAAAGGACCATTCTAAAAAAATGTTTGTTGTTTTACCCTAACTTTGCGTAAAATGTGGACAAAAGCAGGATTGGAATTATTAAAAATATTTATAGTTATTAAAAATAAAATAAAATAAAATAAAATAAAATAAAATAAAATAAAATAAAATAACTTCAGATTTGTCAACTAGCAAACAACTCGCTACGAGCCGACACGTAATATCATAAGTTACATTAAAGGCAGTTACTCTGGTTTCACAGCGCATGAGCGGCGCGTACTTTATCAACATGCATGTAAACAACCGTAATTCACACACCAGGAGGCGCGCGGTAATGGTTCTCTGTGCGCATGCGTCAGTTTGCTTTCACCAGTGTTGTTTCAGTTGCACATAGAGAATAACAAACTTGTGCGTGCAAAAGACGTGAATGGCCACTAACGTCTTCATTCTAGCATTATCACTCTTGGGATTAATATTACTCAAAGCTTACTGGGCCACATATGATTTTTACCAGGACACATTTTTGCTTTTGTTTTGCACCGTCTCCCCGTACTGCCCCCCGCAAAATGCTGCCCTGAGCGATCGCCCATATTGCCCATGTCTAAATCCACCACTGCTTTGTGGTTAGTATTGTGTTCATTTATTAGCCGGAAGTACCAATAGTTACAGCAGTTGTCCTTTTGGGATTCGTAATCTCTATCAGCAGCGGACGCTAAAAGTTTTTTAGGAGCATTATGCTGTAATATTCTTGAAAGCAGAAGTGCATTACTGGTAAACAGCTTGCGAACAGTAAATGTCCTCATATGGTGATTAGAGAAAGTAAGACCGCTTTTTTGTTTTTTTCCCTTCCATTCCCTGGGCATAGCTAAAAGTGAAGTATGGTCGATGTTTAGAGAGCGGCCTGCCGTTCGTTATTTAATCTCCTGGAGGAATTGAGGATCAGTGTTTGATTAAGACAGTCGTTTACGAACAAACAGAGCTGACAGCGCGATGAGCTCTTGACAAATTGGCTTTGGCGCTAAATTCATTTATCTTACGACACTTTTTTTTTACTCGCAACCTGCATCGAGGGGCTTTCCATTAGGGTACAAGCAAAAAATAAATAAAAAAATACGACGGTGATAGAGAGCTAGGGAAAAAAGACGCAGGTTATATTAGCATAAATCAGCGGGCCCATATGTGCAGTGGAGCAGCTGCTCTGAGCCGTATCCTATGATGCAACCCTATGCCCATGTACTTGTTGCAGAGTCAGAAGGACTAGCTTTGCCTTTTAATCCTCAGCGCCGACAAATTAAATCTGCAGGCTAGAAAGACGAGAGGCCGCGATCATTTTCATTTACTATTTAATTGATCTTCTTTTTTTTGCCAGTGGTGGTCTCTTTGGCTCGCCCTTTTTTTTCAGTCCCGCCGCATCAGTCTCAGATCTCGCTTTAACCTGGCAGAACTGGCCGACTCCAAATTGAATCTGGCCGGGGAGATGGGGAGGGCTTCTCATTTGAGACTATCTTTAGAAAGAGGGCGTTAGTGGAGACTCCCGCCGGGCTGGAGAATGTGAGAGATAATCATCACACACACACACACACACACACACATATGCATGTGTGCAGTAAAACATGCACACATGAATTCACACATACACGAATATATATCCCAAATCCCCTGTTCTCCAGGCGCCAGGAGTTCTACATCTTTAAAACAGTCAATTTTCTCCCAAAAGTGTGCCACCTGCTCTTGGCAGCTGAATGGCTGGCACAGGGGAGATAAGTGAGAGGCAGCACCTGAGGGATTTGGAAAATCTGCTGCAACTCATCAGATTTTCCTGCTTTGCACTTCTCAAAAGTTCTGGTAATCACAGATTATAGTCTAGCCTTAAACGTACGACTATATCTGCGTATGTAGGCGCTTATACGCGTGTGTGCGCACGATGAGGTTGTGTGTTTGAATTAACCTTTATCACGCCCACGCTCGCTCAGAATCTCAAATTGTATATTAAATCCTGCCAAACAATAATATAGAAACCCGTGCACTCGAATCAGCTCAATAGCACGGCTGTAAGGAACAGGTTTGTCACCATGGCAACAGCACAACATTATTGTTACACTAAAAATGCTGGGTTCCACACAATCGATTTGTGTTGGGGCAACATAAAGGAATTAAGTTATTAGTTTTTAACAAATTTGAGTGGATTGAACATAAAAGATTTAAGTTGTGCCCCAAAAAACTCTAGAATTGTGTTGTTTCAACTCATTTATAAACATAGTTTGAACAAGCAGCAGACAACATTTTATGAGTGTACACTGTTAAAATTGCTGGGTTCCACGCAATTCCTTCATGTTGTCCCAACACAAATCTGTTAAGTTAGCTTAATTGTTTTTATTAATTTAAGTGGATCGAACATAAAACAGTTAAGTTGTTGCTCCAAAAAAACTTAATTGTGTTGTTTCAACCCATTTTGTGTGGTTTATTTATAAACTAATGTCAAGGATCACATGCTTGTGATTGACCACTGCTGCATTAGCTTGATGCACCAATCAGACCATTCCTAAGTCACTGTAATTAACCAGAGTTTCAGTTATCTTCTTCTTGAAGAATCTCCCTTTCCACCCCTACTCCTACTTAGGGTGGCATGGCGGCTCATTGGTTAGCACTAACAGCAAGAATGTCGGTTAAAGTCCGTACCAGGCCAGTTTTTAATTTTTTGTGGAGTTTACATGTTCACCCTTTGCTTGAGTGGGTTTTCCTTGGGGTCGCCGGTTTCCTCCCAGGATCTGAAGACATGTGAATAAGTGATGTGTCTAAACCAAACTGGCACCATAGGTGAGCTCTTAGTCAGCAATATATCTCTCCACACAGCAAAAACATCAGTGTACATTTAACTCAATTTGAGTTTAACTTAACACTCCTTGGGTGTACATATGACTCCCTCCATTTTGGAGTTAAAATAACACATTCTAAAGTGTGAAGTTTGTCTCACAGAGTTTAATTTAACACAGTAAGAGTTTATTCTTGCATTGAATTGGAGTGTGTGTTACCCTTCAAAGGGTTAATACTTTTTCCTATTATCAATTGTTGTGTGTGAAAGATAACAGCGATCAACTATGTTGAAAATTGTTTGAATTAATTAAATGTTTATTAATCTTTTGCCAACGCATACATTCAGCTCTTTGCATTTTAAAATGCAACAAGACATACTTTAAGTTTAAGTAAAACATACAGGTTTGATCACTGTTTGTCTGAAAGAACCGGTTCAAGTAAAAAAAAAAAAAAACAGAACTTCCCATCACTAGTGGGAAATACACTGCATATTGAGTTAAAAGTTTGACACTGGAAAAACACTCTTAAATATACGCTCTTTCACACTCGTGGATTAAAATGTACTCTGGTTTTAACACTGAACACCACCAAAAAAATCACACTGTATATTTAACACTGGAATTTTTGCTGTGCATAGCAATTTCTAACTTGTCAGTAGCCATAAACAAGCAGGGGAATTCTCGAGATCCACCTGAGCTCAAACTCCCCTTTCGCCTCTCAAATAGGAGGGTGCCCCAGGCTCGAAAATCTTCTGAGCTCAGGGCTCTCTCATGGGACAGCATGTCAAACACGCTTTATTATCAATCATCAGCTAAGTTTAACTCTTGATAAGTATGTACTTTGAACAAATAAACATAGTTTGAGTTTACAGAGTCTTTTTGTACAGAGTCTGGGTTTTTGACCCTTCTCAATTTGTGTTGGAACAAGTGCTAATTACAGGACATTTGGAAAGGTAACCTTTTAAAGCAAGTCATTTGTGAGGTGCAATCTGTTGAGGTTCATTTGGCACAAGCCAAATTGTCTATTGCTGCCCCGAGCACAGTTAGGCAAATGTCACTCTCTTAAACACTTTTTTAGACAAAACTCTGGACATTATGCAACTTTTATGAGGGTGTGTGAGGAAATGAGCTTAATAATGGGCTCTTGAGTATTGCATTAGCGGCCAGAGATGACACTTGCTCTTTAGGGCTGGTAATACTGCTGGCAAGCTTTTCTTTTATATATATTATTTAATCAAATTAAACTTTTGGTTTACTGGTGAATTATGTTATGTTACGTACTATTATTTTATTTTTTGTTATGTTACTTTTAACTTCAGGGTGGTGGGTTTGATTTGCATATTGGTGCATTGTAAGCGTAGAGATGCAAAAGGTCATTCACTCAAAATATTCAGACTTTTGGTGCTTTTGTAAAACTACTTATTTAAACGAGTTAAAACAACACAATTATTATGTTTTTTGGGAAATTTACCTAACTGTTTTATGTTTAATCCAATTACATTTGTTAAAAAATGGTCAAGTTAACTAAATCGTTTTGTGTTGTGACAACATGAAGGCATTGTGTTGAATTATGTGTGTAAAAAAACTTTTTTAGTGTTGGTTTGATTCTTACACTGGTTCAATGTATAGTTGTAAATGCAAATGCAGTGAAGGGGTTGATTCCTGCTATGATACTGTTGATACTGGCTAATATACACAAGCATAAAGAAACTTGCATTTGGCTTGTAATAATCTTGAAAATCATAAGAATGAGTTCAAAATTATAAACACATCTGTAATGTTCTGTTCTATGTCATTTCTGTTTTCTTTTTTCTTTTTTGTTTACTTTCTGATTCTTCATTGTAACTGTAGTTAAACAATTTCCAATATTTATTGTGATTTTCACAAGGTTTTATATATAGTCATTTAAATAGAAACATTAAAGATATTCTAAATACAAGCTACAGCATATATACTATTTTATTTATGCATTTATTTATCCAAAGTGACTTAAAAGATTACAATAATTTATAAGTTCTGGATTACCATGGAAATCAAACCCATGACCTTGGCATTGTTAGTGCCATGCTGATTTAGCTACAGTAAAGCAATTAGACGTAACTAAGAGAGAACAGAAAAACATCATGGGGGAAAAAAATCTCTGAAAACAGAATAAACTGCACAGCAGTAAATTTACTTGAAATAGCTCAAAACAATGGAGAATGCAGGAAGAAACAGCAACAAACTGAACTGAAACTCTGGGCATTAATTACTAGAGATAATTAAACTATATCAGAAACAGGTGTGGAACATAATTAGTTACCATAGCAACAAGTTGCAGTCAAAAAACCAAGGAAACTCAGAAACTTTTTGGAAAGTTTCAAACATCAAACAAGAGTCCTCAAACATAGAACACGACACTAGATAAACTCAAATAAAAAACATACTAAAATCCAACAAGAAAAGTTGTGTTGGGTCTTTAATTCCATGTAAACATTTCTCATTAGCTACTATAGGCAATTCAAAGTGAGCTAAACAGTGATACTGTTACCAATCCATTGTGTTTAGGATTATGATTATAAAATTACAATATACACATATCAGTTTGCAGTTTTAAACAGCATAAATACTATCAAGTTGAAAATCTCTTACATTAAAATAATAGTAATTTGATAAGGAAATGTTTATAAAATGTTCACTAATTAGTGATTACTATATTAATTTGAGATGTTTTGTATGTATTGTAGTGATTTGATAGGGAAATGTTTATAAAATGTTCACTAATTTGTGATTACTAAATTAATTTGAGATGTTTCCTATGTATTGCAGTGATTTAAATGGATAGTTCACCCATAAATTAAAATGTACTCACTATTTATTTACTCTCAAGTGGTTCTGAAATTTTATGAGTTTAATTCTTCTATTTTAACACAAAAGAAGATATTTTTATTTACTTCCTTAGAAGGTAACACAAATACTATAGAGCTCAATGGTTACAGGTTTCCAGCTTTCTTCAAATATCTTCCTTCAACATAGGCTCATTCTGAAAACGTAGCCCTACATACATTCTGGAGATTGTGAATTATGTAGCCAGAAGTGCGTATGACTGTATTTAATTTTTAAAACGAACTCTGTGCGGCGGTATGACGTTGTTCCTTTTCGAACTGACCGCTTACCTCTGTATGCACGACTTTCCCATTGTTACCAGTCTGACCAGTAGCTTGTCATGTACATCAGCAGACTTGAGATGCAGAGAGGAGTTGACCACGATGACGTTCGAGTCCGGCGAAGAACGGTTCCAGAAACCGAGTAAGACAAAAAAAGATACCAAAACATAGTGAGGGTGAAAACAGGGTGAGAATGCGGTAAAATCTGAAAACATGGTAAAAATCAGGTGAGGGCTTTTCTTTTTCTGGATTGCTTTGGGAAGTGGGTGGGCGCTGGTCAATCTGTGCTTTTGAAAATAATATTAGTTGGGTTTAGGGAAGGACGAGGGTAGGTAAGTCAATCAGTCAGTCAGTTGACAGAGGCCTCTGGTGGATTTACATGAGAATTCAATTAAATTAATTTCATCTTTATTTCTATAGCGCTTTTACAATGTAGATTGTGTCAAAGCAGCTTAACATAGAAGATTATAGTAAATAAAAGCTGTGTCAGTACATTTTTCAAATCCATCTATGCGCAGCTCCACAGGTCCCGAACCATGCAAGCCAGTGGCGAGGAACAAACTTCACCAATTGACGAAAGTGAAGGAAAAAAACCCCAGAGAGAAACCAGGCTCAGTTGGGCACGACCATTTCTCCTATGGCCAAACTTTTTGTGTAGAGCTGCAGTCTAGGCGCTGAAGGCTGGAGAATGCTGGACCTCCATTGCGGAGAAGCTGCAGGTGGGAGAGGTCACCGTCTGGTGTACAGGCTGGCCCTTCAGGATCAATACGAAGACTCGTCTGTCACTTGGAGTCTTACAGGAATCAGTCTCATGCTCCCCAGCTGTTTAGGATACGGCCTGGTCCAGGATTATGGGAACCACGGAAATAATAAAAACAGACTAACATAAGCGCAGATTCCATTCAAACTATAATGTCTTTTGGGAAGTGTTCCCAGCTCCGGTTGCCCTAAATAATGCAGACTAACAATCCTTTAGAGGATTTTGATTTCAAAAGCATTTGTGTTTTATGTGTGTGCTAATGCAAAGAGATGTGTCTTTAATCTAGTTTTAAACTGACAGAGTGGTTCTGCTTCCCGAACTGTGGTGCGAGATATGAGAAAGATCTACCGCCTACAGTTGATTTTGATATTCTGGGAATAATCAGCTGTCCAGAATTGAGCATAGTGGATGAGAGGGGCTATATTACACCAGGAGCTCCCTCAAATACTGGGGAGATAAGCCGTTCAGGGCTTTGTAGGTAGTCAATAAAATGTAAAAATGTATACAATATGTAATTGGGAGCTAATGCAATGATGAAGGAACAAGAGAAACTTGAGATCTAAAATAGAGTACACAGCGGCCTCTGGTGGATTCACAAAAACTGCAAAAAATTTACCCACTGGGACGTATTTGGTGCTCTCTCGAAAAATGTATATAGGGGTACATTTTCAGAATGAGCCTGGGTTGTCTTTTTTTGTGTTCAACAGGACAGAAAAAACTAAAGGGTGATTAAATAATGACAGAATTTACATTTTTGGGTGAGCTATCCCTTTAAAATGGTTTACAGTATTTACTTTTTCGACTCCCTCCAGCATTGCATTATGACTCAGTGTGTGTGTGTGTGTTGAGGGGGGGTGTCAAAATTAGACCTCCCGCCCCATTCCACAGTCAACATGACAATCAAGGAGAAATTTCATAATCTCCCCCAAACCTCTGCTTTTTGTCAACACTATATTTCATTACATGCATCACTTCACTTTAATAAAGCAAGATTATCTTCTCAAGGCAACACAAACACTTTCACCCGTCAGGGCTGAAGATACGCACGCGACCGAAACCACACACACGCGTAAACAATCTCTCACATGCACAGTCAAATACTCAGCATTGTGAATACATTTGTACATCGGGCATGGGCTGGAAAAGAAAGATTAATTTCAGTTCTAGAATGGGATAATTATCAGCGCTGTTTGCTAAGGCAAGCATCACTATTGCTATTGCTCATAGTCATGGTTAGTGATTTGAACAAATCCTTAATTCCAAGTATTAAACTCAAGAGTCCCGTGCAGCTTTTGCTTCAGATATCTAGGAATGATGCCTCAATTATGTGTATTTTGTCGAGAACATGTGTGCTATTACTTTTCTAAAGCAACTTAGTGGACTGTATAATGAGTGGGAAAAATATAAAGAACATTTTGTGCAATGGAAAATTCCCACAGATATACAGAAAGGATCTGCATGAATCATAAATTTAAGATATTTAAAGCATGAAATGCAATTACTTTTTGCAGCAATATTTATTTTTTGTTTTACACAAATAGGAATAAATTGCTCAGTTATTCAGGACATAGCACACAGACTGTGTATAAAAGAGGAAATAGGAATATGCAATATTTAATTTTTGCAATGCGTTTTTAAATGGATTTTAAATCCACTTCACTGTATGTTGATGTATTTCCAACTAAAATTAAACATTGAATTGCTTCATAGCATGCCTCATAGCAAACTAGTGGTAAGAGAAAGGGTTAATATACATTTGCTATGCAAGCCCTTAGACTGACGTCACCAGAAGGACCACCTCTTCAGTCGCAGAAGCAAATGGTTAAACTTTCATTGAAAGTTACCAAAACAAACATATTTCAGTGAATTCACTTGCACTTGCACCCAACCCATGCTGAGCAGGGATTGAACCAGTGATTCTTTGCATGGGAGTCGGCTGCTCTAACAAGGAGGCTAAAGACCATGACCTCTAACGTCTGTCGCACCTTTAGAGGTCAGAGGAGTCAGGTTTACCTGCATAGCACTAGCTGGCCTCCGATACACTCATCCCCCTAAACCTCAATCCCATCCCAGACAAGCCCCCACATTTAATGCACTGTAATGCACATGTAATGATCAAAACGGCGATTCTTTGCATGGGAGTTGGTTGCTCTAACAAGGTTGATCACGATGCCCTCTAACTTCTGTCACTAGAGCACCTTCAGAGGTCAGAGGAATGAGGAATACCTGCATAGCACTTCGATAGCTGCCGTCCATTACACTCACCCCCCTAAACTTCAGCCCCATCCCAGACAAGGCCCCACGTGTAACACACTAATGCTACTGCACCAAACCTGCTCTGAGCTGGGATCGAACCGGCGATTCTTTGCATGGTAGTGAGTTGCTCTAACAAGGAGGCTAAAGACCATGGCCTCTAAGTTCTGTCACTAGAGTTTCTTTAGAGGTCAGAGGAGTGAGGTTTACCTCCATCACACTCACCCGCATTAACCTCACTCCCATCCCGGACGAGCCCCCGTGCGTAATCCACCAGACCAACTGCACCCAACCCGCTATGAGCTGAGATCAAACCGATGATTTTTTTTTTTAGCACGGGAATCTGTTGCTCTGACAAGGAGGCTAAAGACCATGGCTTCTAGCGTCTGTCACTAGAGCACCTTTAGAGGTCAGAGGAGTGAGGTTTACCTGCATAGTATTTTGCTAGCTGGCCTCCGTTACACTCACCACCCTAAACCTCACTCCCATCCCGGTCGAGCCCCAACGTGTAACTCACCACTCCTACTGCACCCAACCCGCGCTGAACTGGAATGGAACCAGCACTTCTTTGCATGAGAGTTGGTTGCCCTAACAAGGACCATGTTAGACCATGGCCTCTAGCGTGAAGTGTCATGCAGGGAATTCTGGGAAAATTAATGCATGGTTATAGGAAACTACTGTAGGTTATACTGTAGCATTTTTTGTAGCGAGTTTTTTTTTTCACCAATGAAATCACTAATATTTTTACAGTGTGTTTTTTAGCAGTACATCAGTTCTAGCAAGCCCATCCAGATCAATCATGAATGTTTTGCTCGTTCAAACCCCCTATAACATTCTCTTTAGAAAAATGAAACGCTCTTCTCATAAGCAGCCTGAGCTACAGCTACAGTATTCAGTATAAGACTTGTTATGAAAGTCTCTAGAGTGCGTGGAACAAAGGCCTTTCCTCTCCACTCCGACGTGCCTTAATCAGTGCCTCTGGGAAATCCTCTAATATCCTCATTAATTAATTTATAAGAGAATAATTAGAACTAATATTGATGTTTCTGCTGCTGTATCCTGTCTTGACTTGGAACATAGAAAAGAAAGACTTGATTTTTTTTGCACCATGAGTCACAGTGTCAAACGCTGTTATACGTTACACGCTCGTTCTGGAATACAAGTATGCTGTAATATGTTAATTAGTCTCGATCAGGCCTCCAGAGACGTTACTTCATCATTAATGCAAGAAAGGGTGCATCCGTTTGTTTCAAGGCGTTATCTTTGATATTTTGATAAGGTTTGTGCTCGCGTCCTAGCAGATCTCGGAGTCAATGCTTTTACAAAGTGCTTTATTAATGCATATCCCTTAATTACAATCTTGACTAAAAGACGTTTAATGTGTCTGAGGACGCAGCAGGCTTATTAATGGACCGGGAAAGGTTTTACAATGACTAATAAATACCATATTGTCAATGGAGTATACATCTAGAATAAATACATATTGTGTACTGATATAATAGCATGTAATAGTTTATGACAAATAGTATGGGGGCTTTCGTTCAAGGTAGGATTCTTTATGAACATTATTTTCTGTCCACAACGCAACTACTGACTTCATGTCATTTTTATTAGAGCTCCACACATGTATATCAGGGGTCCTGGAGTGTCACGGTTGCAGTTTTGTGCTCTTTCCGGATTGTCTGTTTTCACGTGGGGTTGTCTTGTTTTGATCGTTCATGTGTTTATTGTTTTGGTGCTTCTGGGCTGGTCACGTGTCATGATGTCACTCAGCTGTTCTGATTAGTCACCAGCTGAGTGTCATTACTATGTCTATATATGGACACCGCTTCTATGTTTCTTTGTGAGTTAGTTACGTGTATTCACTCACCTCTGTCTATGCTTAGGACTGCAGGAGTGTCCGCTGGATTCCGTCCGCTTGTCTGTCCCGATCTTCCAGTCTTGTTTCTTCGTTCCGGTCGTATCGAACCCTGTGTTGTCATATTTTGACTTTTGTCATTAAACACATTTTACTTGCAATTGGATCCATCTCTGTATTTTTCCAACGTGACAGAACGAACTGACCGCTTCATGGATCCAGCGAGTGTATCCCAAATTTCTGAGTTCGTCACGCTAAGCAATGCCAGGATCGACCGACAAGATGAGGCGTTGGCTACCACAGCTCAGGCCATTCAGACCCTGGTTGGTCAGGTCTCCCTGCTGACCACTCAGGTGCAACAGCTGGCCTCTGGGGTGACACAAGGAGAGGCCATACCAGCTCCCGAGGTATCGCCAGCACCGGGAGTCACTAGCCGCTCTGTGGAACCTTGTCTTCTGCCTCCGACATGTTATTCTGGGGATCCTCAATTGTGTCAGTCCTTTTTGTCTAAATGCTCCCTTCACTTCTCCCTACAACCATCCCTATTCCCCACAGAGCGTTCCAAGGTTGCCTTCGTCATCACCCTCCTCACCGGGAGAGCAGCACTGTGGGGAACAACAGCCTGGGAACAGAAGTTACCTGGCTGTGCCACTTTTGATCTGTTCTCCAAGGAATTAAGAAAGATCTTCGACCGATCCGCTTCCGGAGAGAACACAAAACTGCAACCGAGACATGGAGGTCCGGTGTCCTGGAGAGTTTAGCTCCAACTTGCTTCAACACACCTGCCAGGAAGTTTCTAGTATATCTAGTAAGAGCTTGGTCAGCTGGTTCAGGCGTGTTTGGTTAGGGTTGGAGCTAAACTCTCCAGGACACGGGCCCTCCAGGACTGAGTTTGGACACATGAAAGAAAGTCAAAGCATTTAGGCAATATGCTGTTGATGAAACCAAGCATCAGTATTGGGGAGAAAAGTGGTCTGTGATTTTTAGCATGGCAGGGTTGGTGGTGCCCAGGGGTGTAAAATGTACTGAAACATGATACATATTAGGTACAATTGTATTTAAATAA
This sequence comes from Danio albolineatus, assembly GCA_903798035.1. Taxonomy (NCBI): domain Eukaryota; kingdom Metazoa; phylum Chordata; class Actinopteri; order Cypriniformes; family Danionidae; genus Danio; species Danio albolineatus. The sequence continues at coordinate 579,896 of CAIGQQ010030319.1, read as the reverse complement.
ATACCTGAAGAAATGTAGAGATTTAATCTGTACTCATGTTTTTAATGAAGTAAAAGTAACCTAGCAAATATAAAAATGAAGGAAGAGATTGCTTTTTCTTGATATTCTATCATCATTGAATACAATGTGTAATAAATGGTAAACATACAAAGGCTCACTGTACAAAATGCAAGGTCCCAACACCAGCAGCTAGCTCTCTGCCACTCTCACATGGTCACCCACTGAAGCTACACTAAGCAGGGCTGCGCATGGTGAGTACCTGGATGGGAGACCACATGGGAAAGCTAGATTGCTGCCGGAAATGGTGTTAGTGAGACCAAGCTCAACTTGCGGTCTGTGTGTGTCCTAACGCCCCAGTATATTGATGGAGACTCAGTGAACGCCGTCTTTCAGATGAGACGTTAAACCGAGCTCCTGACTCTCTGTGGTTGTTAAAAATCCCAGGATGTCCTCCAAAAAAAGAGTAGCATCCTGGCCAAATTTGTCTCTGTCCATCATAGCCTTCTAACCATCCTCATATTATAATTGGCTTCATTACTCTGTCTCCTTTCCACCAATGCAGTCTGGTGTGCGGTCTGGCGCAATATGGCACACTTGTGGTGGATGAGGAGATTCCCCCCAATGTGTAAAGTGCTTTGAGTGTCCAGAAAAGCGGTTTTTAAATCTAAGGAATTATTATTATTATTATTATTATTATTATTATTATTATTATTGTTGTTGTTGTTGTTGTTGTTGTTGTTGTTGTTGTTGTTGTTGTTGTTGTTGTAACACAAACCGATTAAGTCAACTTAACACTTTTAACAAATTTATGTGGGTTGAACATAAATCTATTAAGTTGAAACGTGTTGTTTCAGCTCATTTTAAGTAGTTTGAACAAGCAAAGCAGTATATTTTTTGAGTGCTGAGATAAAACAAAGCAATGCAATGTCTCTTACTTATATACAGTTAAAGGCATATTTATTTTATTTTTTCAAATATTTCCAAGTGCTCTTCAACATTGATAATATATTTTCAACTTCTTTTTTTAAAACATAATAGTTTTAATAACTAATTTCTAATAGTTAACTTATTTTGTCTTTGCCCTGATGACAGTACATAATATTTTACTAGTGATTTTGCAAGATACTGTTCAGTTTAAAGTGAAATTTAATTAGTTTAACTATGTTATGTTATAAGGCAAGTAATTAAACAACATATCTGTTGCTAATCATAAAAATAATTTTTGTTATGTAGGCTAATATTTTCCCCATAAACATTATTTTAAACACTACAAAATGCCCTTTATTGCAGCCAAAACGAAATAAGACTTATACTTGAAATGTTAGAAAATACTGTGAAAATTATCTTGCTCTGTTAAACATAATTTGGGAAATATTTAAATTATTAGACCTCCTGTACAATTTGTATTCTTTTTTAAATATCAACTATTTTTGCCAACAAAATATTACCTGTAAATCTAAATATTTCTGATTAAAAATAAGGTCATGGTGTTTCTAAATATCTAACTGATTTTATTTGCAGTTAATTTTGTGTAAGCTGAAAATATTATTTCATGTTAAACATGCACTTTTGAGTCTAGTTAAAGATTAATAACAAGTAGCTTTTTTCTTCAGAAATGTGCTCGAGTAAAAGTACAAGCAGTCTGTTTAAAGTGCACTTTCGTAAAGTACGAATCCCCAAAAATAATACTTAAGTACAGTAATCAGAAATTAAGTACAGTAATTTTATACCCCCCATGAATGCGTCTCCTGTCAGCTAGGAACAGAAGCTGAGGTTGGCAAAGTCAGAATTTGGTGTTAACAAAATGAAAACATTTTTAGCTTCTTTGTACCAGCTGAACTTTATTTGAACACCACAGCCAACCTGAGTATTGTTGATGACCATCCCCATCCCTTTATGGCAACTACCAGCTAGATAACACTGTTTTTCACAAAGCGCAAATCAGTTTAACATGTCAGTGAATTCGCTACTCTCTCTTTAACTTAAAAGAGATTATTTGTTATTGTTCTAACCCAGACATTAGAAATGAAGAATAGAGTGCTCAATGAGTACACCCTCTTTTGAAAATGAATAATGTAATACATTTCTCAGAGAATATAGCAAGTTATTGATGCATTTAAACAAAACAGTTTAATTAAACAGTTATATCCATTTAAACAAGAGCTTGGTCCCCTAATACCTTTAGAAATAGATAGACAATACATTTAAATTCAAACGCATATATATCTACACACTCTACTGGTCAAAAATTGGGGTCAGTTTTTTTTTCTTTTTTTAAAATGATTCTGTTCATCAAGACTGCATTTATTAAATGTAAAAAAAATAAATAAAATAAATTAATTAATTTACAAAAAAAATTA
>CAIGQQ010030319.1:557673-577136 GCA_903798035.1 Danio albolineatus | reverse complement strand
TGTTTATTTTCAATCTAAAAACAAGTCACCATTTGCTGCCATTATATAAATCACAAAGAAACACAGATTCAGCTAAATTGAGCTCTTCAATATTCTACTGAGGAAACATACATCTTGGATGACCTGTTGGTGAGTAAATCAACATGAAATATTCATTTTTGGGCGAACTATCCCTTTAAGTTCTCACAGTTGTGCAATTCAAAGCTACAGTTATCCGTATAATCAATTATCATTAGGTTTTAAATAATAATATATCATCAAAAATAAAAATCTATCATTAATAATGGCTATTATAATGAAATGTCTTTAAATAACTAACAGGGCGCCACGGTGGCATAGTGGGTAGCACGTTGAACCCCGGGGAAATGTCAAAGCAGTTTTTTTTCTTCCTGGTTTTATGAATGAGGCGTGCTGTGTGCAATGTGTGGGTGCCACGGTGGCGTAGTGAGTAGCACGTTCGCCTCACAGCAAGAAGGTCGCTGGTTTGAGGCTCGGCTGGGTCAGTTGGCATTTCTGTGTGGAATTTGCATGTTCCCCCTGTGGTTGCGTGGGTTCCTTCCGGGTGCTCCGGTCCCCCAACAGTCCAAAGACATGTGGTATAGGTGAATTGGGTAGGCTAAATTGTCCGTAGTGTATGAGTGTGATCGAATGTGTATGGATGTTTCCCAGAGATAGGTTGCGGCTGGAAGGGCATCCACTGCATAGAACATATGCTGGATAAGTTGGCGGTTCATTCCGCTGTGGCGACCCCAGATTAATAAAGGGACTAAGCCGAAAAGAAAATGAATGAATGAATAAATAACTAACTAACAATTTAAAAAATATATATAAAATAATAATACAATAATATGAAATAATTAATACAGTAATATTAAAATAAACAAGTAAAATACATTTTAAATATCTAATTCATTGTCATTCAGATTAAAAAACTGTGTCGAAGTGCAAACATTTAGTCTTTAAAACACTATTAGTCAGTGAAAACCTCTGCAGATATTTTGTCTCTGATTAGCAATTGTCATTTTCCTCCAGGGTTGTCACAATACTGAAATTTGGCACTAATCAATGCTGAAATTTTAACAATGTCAATTTCCTGCTAACATTTGAGCGCTCTTGAGCATGTTCTTAAACATCGCTGATTTGCCATTATGTTTACATGCTCAACAGAAATGACTGTGATTGGCTATGAAGGTCATCAGTTCACCAGACTCACCCTTGTTTACTGAGTATAACCACAGATACAGGCACACGTGTATCTGTGGATTCGTGTTGCTCATATGTCAGCATATTGACAAACCAGCTGATCGACGTGACTTTGAAATCCCTCTAAATGAATATCAGTAGTCTGCACCTCAAAGGACTCCCCCGTCAAGCTCCTAATGTTTGCAGACGACACCACCCTTATCGGCCTCATTCAGGACGGTGACGAGTCTGCTTACAGACAGGAGGTTAAGGAGCTGGCTATCTGGTGCAGTCACAACAACCTGGAGCTCAACACGCTCAAAACAGTGGAGATGATAGTGGACTTCAGGAGAAACCCCCCTGCTCTCCCCCCACTGAGCATCATGGACAGCACTGTGGCAGCAGTGGAGTCATTCAGGTTCCTGGGCACCACCATTTCTCAGGACCTGAAGTGGGACACTCACATTGACTCCATTGTCAAAAAAGCTCAACAAAGGCTGTACTTTCTTCGTCAGCTGAGAAAGTTCAACCTCCCAAAGGAACTTCTGAAACAGTTCTACACCTCCATCATTGAATCAGTCATCTGCACTTCAATAACTGTCTGGTTTAGCTCAGCTACCAAATCTGACCTTCGCAGACTACGTCAAATAGTTGGGACTGCTGAGCGAATCATTGGTACAACCCTCCCTACTCTCCAAGAACAGTACTTATCCAGAGCGAGCAGAAGGGCTGCCAGAATCACTCTGGACCGCTCACACTTAGCACACTGCCTCTTTGAACTGTTACCTTCTGGTCGACGCTACAGAGCACTGCGTACCAGAACAGCCCGACACAGAAACAGTTTCTTCCCACAGACAATCCATCTCATGAACACTTGATGATAATAATAATCGTGGAACCAACATCACTACTTGCTATACACTTTTACACACACATACACTTATTTAACAACACACTTAACATGCCAATTTGCACGTAACAGCTGCACATATAACGTTGTATATAGTAATACGCCTGTACATACACTTGTCCAGTTGTATATTTGCATTTAACACTTACTTCTATTTTTAAATATATTTATTATCTGTTTTTTGTCCTGTCTCTGTAATTCTGTTGCACTGTAGAAGCTCTGTCACCAAAACAAATTCCTCGTATGTGTGAACATACCTGGCAATAAAGCTCTTTCTGATTCTGATTCAGATTCTAAATAAAACATATCATCATTAATGGTTATGATTAAACGTCTTTAAGTAACAGCTTCCGACCATTCAGTTGCAAATGTGCTTGCAATTGTAAAAAGCCAAATCTTCAGATAACTTAAACATGCTTTTGTATGTCGTTTCCAGTCGATAGCCATAAATGAGGCCAATGTATTTTTGGTGAAACGAGACACTTGCTTGCATGAATATCATTAAAATGATAATGATCATTATTATCGTTGTTAATTAAATGATTTCTTCCTGCTCCCCTGTATTCTCCGCTCATCTCAGCTTGTATCATAATCACTTTCCATCACTGATGAACCAAAACAACAACAACAACAACTTAATTCATTCAGTCTTTGAACATCAGCACAAGTCATTTACTGTTGCAGTACAAGAGTGAAGATGAGCTGAAAATGAAGGCGGAAATTAATGACGGACAAATTAAAGTTTGGTGGTGGTGATGGGGAGGGGATTTTTTTAAAGTAATTAAGGGCTGGAAATATAAAGAAGAGTTCTTTTTGTATTATTTCCTTTCATTTACAGCATGTATGCAAAAAGCACTGAACATTTGTATTATTGGCCCAAAAATATTACATATGAATCTGAAACGTAAAAAAAAAGATTGCTCAACAATTAAAGGTGCTTTGACTAAGTTTTTGATTGATTGATTGATTGACTTTATTTGACAATTTTAACAAAATATACAAACAAGTCCAGTTAGACTAATTCATGCATATTTTAAAAACCGTCGAGGATAAAATACACAAAAAAGCCACAGGCTTATTTCCATTGTGGTCCTCATTCCATTGTGGTTTTGACTCATTTACAGCATAAAACTATCATAATATAATCGCAGTAGTTTAAGAAACAAGCTAAGTGAGCATACTTGTTTATCTGAAAAACAATGCTAACATCCGTTATTCCAGCGTGACCTCATCAGGAAACGTAACTATTTTACGTTTAGTCAGTTTAAAGGCAAATTTGTACAAATTTGTATGAGTTCAGTGATACAAAAATGTACGATTTTAAAAAGGAGGCTTGGCACCCAACCCCACCCCTGAACCCAACCTGCAATGGGGGATAAGTAAATTATACTAAATGTTACAAATGAGAATGTACGAATTCCTACGAATTAGTCACTGAATCAAAAAGTTACGAATTGCATGAGAAAGCATTGGTTATTCTCCTTTAAAATGTGTGCTCCAGGTTGGAATGTCTGTCCTTGTTTTGGTCTGAAAGACAATGAATGAATGAATGAATGTATGTATGTATGTATGTATGAATGAATAAATGAATAACATAAATACAACTGAAACGGTCCTTAAAGGAGAATTGGACCAATTGGTGCGGTTGAGTGACGTAAGAGTGTAGTCCCCCGCCTACCCATTTGATTGACAACTGCGTATTAACATGTCTCCGTAATAACACGTATAATCATATTAACAAGACAGGTCGTGCGCAAAGCAACCGGGAATAAAAGATCTGTTCAGTTCACTGTGATCATCAATCACCATCAAATGTGATCAAGAGTGAGTTTCACAAGTTTAAAAGGTTTTAAAACAGTGCATGTTTGTGATGAACTACAGCGATTTACTTCAGCTTTACTTCAGTACCACAGCGGAGTGTCAGGACAATTATAAAAGAAGATGCTTCAATCTCGGTTTGTTGATGTTAAATCAGGTTTATTTTGTATATTAACATAACAGATATCCATACAGCAGTGGATATTAACCTGTATTCTGTCCCATTTGCTTGCAAAAAGAGTGCAAAGCTCAACACGCGCGCTGTCTATGTGAGTGTGTGTGTGTGTGTGTTCGCTCTGTGGGTGTGTGCGTGAACTTTGTAACAACATTGTATGTGACTCATCGTTGCAACTCCACAACAAACACATCAAACAGTCATTGGTAAAGTTATTACTGTAGTATTTCTCACAAACATTACGTGAAATCTGCTTCCTTTACGTCTGTCTGTCTGTCTGTCTGTCTGACGCAGCCGAGGGCGGAGATTGAGGCACGCTGACAGGCACGTGGGAACGGTGGGTGGGGAGGACTAGCCTTAAAGGCACAGTACCAAAAACAGCAACAAGCTGTTTAGAGCTATAATACACAGACTTCAGACAGCTATAATCAATAATCTGATGGGTGTTTTGAGCTGAAACTTTACAGACTAATTCTGTTGACACAAAAGACTTATATTAGATATAAAAAAAGGGGTAAAACATGTGCCCTTTAAATGGAAATGGGGGTAAAATTGGGGTAATAATTCAGGAGGGCTAATAATTCTGACTTTGTCTGTACATCTTAAAATAAGAGTGAATTTAGATTTCATGCCGACTTTAAAACAGTCAAACCTGCTCATATCAATAAAAAAAATATATCAAAGTATCTAACAGTAAATGTATATTTTGTACTGGATAAATTAAACCAACCAACAAAACTAACACTGGAGAAAACACCTATTGAATTTCTGACTGAAAATACATGACAATATGTGGCATTAAGTCCCCAGCTATTGTAGCTTTTCTTGGTCAGCCTACTTGATTAAACCGCCAGAGTATTAGCCCAATTCATAAAGCTGATTCCGCATTGTATTACTCCCTTTCAGCTGTCATGATTGTAAAGCCATTAATAGTTTCAATGTACCAATGTTTGCGCTGAAAGGCTGATCTTCCCACACACCGATGCGCAACCTCTAAACCTCAGCGCTATTGTACCATCTCCTCCTATTCAACCTTACAATTATTCGAGTCATTCAATAGAATCTGAAGTGGCCTTGAAGGTGAATGACGGCAGAACTGAAGAGAGACAGACAGAGACATACAGGGGGGGGGGAGAGAAATTAAAGTTTTGTAAATGTGAATCTCGACCCTGAAAAGTTGCAGCCACGTGAAAACTAGTACAGAAATCAGATGCCGTATTATTCCACCTGGGCCAATTAGTGCATGCAAGACACTCGCTTTCAGTATCGCAATGTCAACAGAAATCAAATCAGACACTACAAACCGGGAGGGGAAAGGGTCGGTCCGACTTCATACATCCAGCAAGAGGGAGAACGTCCTGATTAGAGGAGAAAGCGGGATCAAAGAGATTTTATTAGACGAACGCCAGATTAAACAAATCTTCTGATGAGGAAAAAAAAGAGGGGCTGTTCATTTCCTGCACTTAAGTGTGCATTAAACTTTAATGGACAAACATTGCTTGATCTCTTTAACAAGTGATGAGCCTTTGATTTGAACGCTTAGAGACTTTAGCCGGTTGCGCACATGAACTCTGTGCAGATAAGCTCAGTGGGTAGCTGTGGCGTCTTTCTTCGTCTCCATCTGCAGATTTTACATTTCAAATCGGTAAAAACATAACAGTCGGACCCCATCAGCGCGTAACCAAAATATTTGCAGTCGAGCAAATAGGTTTCCAATGAGCGCTACTGTATGTCTCCAGAGGACTTGTGCGTTTTGTGAGATGTTACATTGGATTTATGGATTTATAGATTCACCTTTCTGGATGTGTACCCAGCAGGCACACAACGTCGTAAGACATTAATATTAGGTTAGATTTAGGTTGTGACGTCAGGTGACCAAAATTCAATGTCTAACCAGCATCTAATGACAATATTATTTTGACGTCCAATAACGATGTTGATATTTGGTTGAGGCGCCACGGTGGCGAAGTGAGTAGCACAATCGCCTCACAGCAAGAAGGTCGCTGGTTCGATCCCCGGCTGGGCCAGTTGGCATTTCTGTGTGAAATTTGCATGTTCTCCCCGTGGTTGCGTGGGTTTCCTCCGGGTGCTCCGGTTTCCCCCACAAGTCCAAAGACATGCGGTACAGGTGAATTGGGTAAGCTAAATTGTCCATAGTGTATGTGTGTGAATGAGAATGTATGGATGTGTTTCCCAGAGATGGGTTGCGGCTGGAAGGGCATCCGCTGCGTAAAACGAATGCTGGATAAGTTGGCGGTTCATTCCGCTGTGGCGACCCCGGATTAATAAAGGGACTAAGCCGAAAAGAAAATGAATGAATGAATATTTGGTTGATTTTAGGTTGTGTTGGAGGTGACTAAAATCCAAAGTCGAGCCAACATATTAATCCAAATACAGACAATTAAATACTGACAATTATTCAGCAGGTATGGCAACCAAAATTCAACGTCTGATAGGCGTCATAGTGGTAACGTCAACACAATGTCAAGCTGTAACATCATTAGACATTGACATTTGGTTCACTGTAGGTCAGACATTGGACATTGACGTCGGCCTGACATTGGGTTTTGATGTCAACCCGGTTTTCATTTGCAAATAAAATGCAACAACCACGGCGCAAAGCATATTTTTCCATCCTTAAAATAGCAAAAGTGGATATGGACACACCCTTAATGACTTTGCGCCATGCGCTTTAGACTTTGAGTCTAGATCATTAAAATAGAGCCCTTTGAGTGAGTCATTGAATCATTAATTCAACAGATTGACTTAAATTACTCATAAACAAAAAACCTAAACGATATGGAGATTATCACTTCGTACTGTTGATTTATTTAGACAGTTTTCATCCCAGAAGATAAACAACAATGTGTCTGGCATAATTAACTTATTCTTTTTTATGGAGCTGTTGTGGTTTAATCCAACCTGCACTGTAAAAATGCAGGATTCCGCACAATTCGTTCATGGCGTCCCAACACAAATTAAGTTAACATGACACATTTAAGTGGATTAAACATAAAACAATTAGGTTGTTCCAAAAAAAGCTCAAGAATTGGGTTGTTTCAGCTCATTTTCACTAAGTAGTGAACAAGCAGCACTGATCACTACTTATTTGAGTATGTGGCGTTCTCAAATATCAAAACTGTTTTTGTAATTGTTTATGTCAACATGCAACTAATACTGTAATAGTTATGCTGCATTATAACATATATTTTCACTTAACTAAACTCCTATCATAATGTAAGATGTATGCTTGCTGCCGTCACTATTGTTTACCAACTCTTTCTGGACAATTAGAGCACAAGAAGTCAACAAACCCCCAATAACATACTCATGCTGGTTGCAATCAGCCATAGTTTAGCCGAGCTGAACTGATCGTTTTCAGCCCCATCTGCACTGATAGAATCTGTAAATACATCCTAGTGATTGAGTTGTTTACTGTCAATAATTCGTTGGACCCATTCACATTTACTGATAGGCTGCCATTATTGCATTGACAGGATAATGAGCCATTCATAGCATGGAAGAGGCGCTGCTTCATCTTTCATGATGTTTTGTCTTTAGCTATCACTATATAGCCCAAGAGTCAATTTCCAGAACTCAAGTCTCTTAAGGAAATCCATTTTAACAACGACTAATAATTATTTAAAGACAGACCTTTTGTGAGCTCTGAGGTTACTTGATTATTAATTCATTTTCCTTAGGCTTAGTCCCTTTATTCATCACGGGTCGCCACAGCGGAATGAGCCACCAACTTATCCAGCATATGTGTTTTGAATTTGCACGTTTTTGGATTTGTGGGGGAAACCGGAGCACCCGGAGGAAACCCACGGCAACACGGGGAGAACATGCAAACTCCACACACAAATGCCAACTGACCCAGCCGAGGCTCAAACCAGCGACCTTCTTGCTGTGAGGCGGTGTGCTACTCACTACGCCACCGTGGCGCCCACACATTGCACACAGCACGCCTCATTCATAAAACCAGGAAGAAAAAAAACTGCTTTGACATTTCCCCAGGGCATTTGGATTGTTGCATGGATTGCATCATAAAATACGGTGCTCCTATTGGCTCTTGGATTGACGCTCATCGCAGCTGTTGTCACAGCAGGAAAGTGTCGTAAATCTTCTGACACTGCCAGAACTTTATCGGAGGAAAAATCTGATCGCAACCGACATTAAGCAGCTGTCTGTGAACATGTCAAACCAACGATCAAAGATCACAGATTTTAGCCCAGGATTTCAGGAATGTTTTAGGGTTTTCCAAATTTGTCTCAGATTACAAAATTGTGGCTGAAATCCCACAGTGTGAGCAGGATTTTAGAAGAACAGAACATAGCAATGATTTACAGCGACACACTTTATTCGAGATCACAGAAAAAGAATGAGTTTAATCTACCAGTTTTTAGGAGCACATTTGACTGGGAAACATTCAGTAAACCTACTCTGCATGAGCAACAGTCTCTGTTGAGGGGTAGTGGGGGGGGGGGGCTTATTAAGGCTTAATTATAATACAGACCAAAAAATGGGATATTAGAAACATTATTATATTGTAAATGAGAGTCTGATCATTTAGAGGGAAATAGCGAAGATGATATTCTGAATAGAGGCTTATCCTCCCGGTAAAAGGACAGACATGAGAAACAAGGGCATACAATTATGCATTTATTTGTTTACATTTTGCTTTTTATACTGCTGTCCATTACTTGGTAAATTTGACTCACAAAGCTAATGCTGCTTGTTCAGAGAGAGAGAGAGAGAGAGAGCCATAGAGATGATGCTAGTGTATCAGATGAATATTTCCTTGCTTCAAGCTATTGTATCCTCTCTGGCATTCGTCATGTACTGCCCTCTGTGCATCTGACTTTCCTTCTTCTTTGATTTATTGACCGCTATAACCGCCGGAGTGGGTGTCTATGCACTGAATGCCATGTTGTGCATTATAAAGCAGATATAACACACTCTGATTGGCTACTATATTTAACATTTTATAAGTTCACTTAGATTTTATAAGTAACCAATTATTTCATGTCACGACATTATATTTGAGTGTAAGATTGACATGGAACATGAATTTCTTTATAAAATGAGATGTTTATAATGTAGTTGTCCTTTTTGTAAGCCGATAAAGCACTCAAGGCCATGTTAAACTGCGAATATACTCCGCTATTCACAATATAGCAGAACCTGATCCATGTAGACCAAACCTGATTACTCTATTAAACAGTCTGGCAACTTCAATTGCTGAAGAAACTTTAAAATGAATAACCAGAGCTGGAAATGACTCAAAACTGATGACTATTCATTACTGATAAATAGCTTATACTTAAAGTTGATTTACTGATCTTATTTACATGTTCTTAGCGTGCTTAATCTGTCTGAGGATTTTGAAAACTCTACAGGTCGGCACGGGTCACCTTTATCAGGCTTGTGTTTCCACTGCCAAAAGGGTAGGGGGTGGTGTACGACAGAAAGTTTCAGTCGACGTCGTTCTCACTGGAGGAAATGTTAAAGTAGCTATACAGGTCATTCACATATCATATGAGAAGCACTTCTCACAAAACAGATGCTTTATATACATAAATACTTGTATATAAGTGTTCATTACTGACCTTTCTATGAATATGATTGGATTATAACTGCAGTGCAATGATAGAATAGCCTACTGTAACGTCTGCAATTATATAAAATAAAAAAATAAATGCAACATATATGGACACATACAGACCTTTACAGTCACCAATATGTTACCAATTACAAAAAAACTACACATAGCCAGGGGAAGATTTACCCAATAAGCGAGGTAATCGGTTGCTTAGAGCCCCAGGACATCTGGGGGCCCCCAATAAATACCTAAAAGTATATATTATACCTATAAACAGGGCTTAATTTGTGGCAGAACTATAGATGGATCCGGATCTGGCACATCTGAAATTTGATCCGGCACCTCGTTTTACCGATCCTCCTCCTCCTATGCACCCCGACCCCGCTCATCACTTTCCCAACCCTCTTCAATTTTGTCCACGACACTCCCTCCAGTCTTTACTTTCGTATGCAACATTGAACCCCAACATGTTTGGCCCACATGCTGTATTCCAGAGCCCGGATGAATGCCTGCTGTTCCAGCTTTATGCCAAATCTGGGCCAGAGTTCTTTGCTACCTAGGTAAACATAGCCATGTATTTATGATTTTGGTTGCTGAAAGAATCATTTGCTCTCGTATTTGTCTGTTTTTGAAAGGATTGGATGTCAGAAGCACTTCAATAATCACGCGCACGTTATTAGCATCAGCTCAAAAAGTTTGTTATTTCAAATATGGAAGCGCGGTGAACGATCACAAGCTCTCTGGAGAAAGTGAAACCACTCACGTCTTAGACTGCCTTGTAAACAACAACAGTACAACAGGTTTATCTTCTTGGCTTTGTGGGGTAGTTGCGAGAACGGATACGTTTGCGGCCGGAAGTTAACGAGAATTATTTGTATTATTTATTAAATTTTCCATTCATTGTATTTTATTATCGTCTACCCCCCACCCCAACCCTAAAACCAATCATCACAGTAACCTAAAAACAGTAGTTGTACCGAGTATTATATATGTTATCTATTAAATTACCCAATAAATAGTATTTTTTAACGCCTACCCCCCACCCCAAACCTAAACCCAACCGTCAACCCTAAACCCGTACTGTAAAAATATTCTTATTGGGCCACACTTTATTTTGATGGTCCGTTGGTTGAATTTAAGTTACATTGCAACTAATTCTCAGTAGATTATATGTAGACTGTTGGGTTGGGGTTAGGGGAAGGGTTAGTGTAAGTTGACATGTACTTGCAGTTTCTTATAGTCAGTTAAATGTCTGTTGAATGTCTGTATCAACAGATATTAAGTAGACAGTCCACAAATACTCAAATGGACCTTCGAAATAAAGTGTAACCTATTATTGTTATACAGTGTCACAAAAAACTGCAGCTACATTAATGTGCATATCGCACTTCCGGCTAGCCACATATCCGTTCTAATCTTTACTGCTTTGTGGCTGGTCATCGAGATGATGACAAGGTTTGTTTGAGCTCGGGCTTGTTATTATATTTATATATTATAGCGATGTAATGTCTCGACTGTGTATTTAAAAATGGCCTGCTATTGTTTTCATTCTCCTGGCTTGTACATGCACTAATGACATTTGTTTGTAAACCAATAGCGTTCAGCTGTGCGTCTCACTCCAAACTTTGGTTCCTATTTGTTGTTCTAGGTACCCTTTAGAAAGGGTACTCAAATAGTGGTATGGTACGGTTCACTTTTAGGTACCTTTAGACAGTTGAAACGACCATGAAAAGCATACCGAACCATACCGGACCATACCACTCAGTGGGGGGCTATTAGTAATTCTCAAATACAGGTAAAGCATCGAGGCTTTCACAGCATGTTTTTTCTGCACACTTTCACCCATCTAATTGCCCTATCTCTCAGCGCATTGTACACTTACATTCTCTGAGCTGAAAGTCTTGTTTATGTACAGATTTTAGCTCAGACAGTTATGGCCACATAGAGAGCTCAGAGGTCAAAAAGCTCAGCGGTTGGCCTTAAATTTCTGACCAGCAGGGCAAAACGATGGAGCCGGTGCAAAGAGGAGGGCCTGCCGCATAGAGATAAAGCCGAAAAAAGCGATAAGAGCCGGTCAGAGAGCTACTGGGACATTAATGCTGCATTACATACATAGATCTGCTGTTACTGCTTCTGCTGACAGAACCGACCCTTGCTTTCGGCCTCATTCAGCATAGAGAGAGAGATTGTAAGGAGAGAAACTGCTAAGACTATATAAACCCAACTGATTCTGTACTTGGACAAAACCACCAAAACCACCGAAGATCAATGAATCCATCAATTAGTGTAAGGAACTGCAAGCAGAAAAGCATGACGACAAACTTACCTCCCGATGATGAATCGACAGATGTATTGGTGAGGCAGAATTGACTTTAATAACAGCACAATGCTGAACTCAATAAGGTTAGCTGGGTCAAGGTGTTTATCAGTTCCCAGAGCAGTTCAAATTACTCATACAATACTGTCCATTATGTGGAAAGATTGAGTCTGGCAGTTTTTAAAAACCTGTTAGCGCGCATCAGGGCACTTTGGCGCATTGTTTGTTTGCTTTTTGGATTTAATGCTGACAAACTATACATTATCCGAGCGGTCTTCAATATATGATCTCTGTTTTACAATGCAAACCTTTAATTGGTTTCAGGAGCATACATCAAAACATGCAACAATCGATAGCATTCATTGTGTGATAACAATGTGTGTGATGGCTGTCCAATCATTTTCATTTTCAGATCAATTTTCATGACAATTAAGGGTTCCGTAAACATCCATTTGACATCTCGGCCGAAGAAATATTTGCATTACTGGCTTTCTTCAGAGAAAATGTTTATTTTTTATGCAGGTTTTTAAAACATCGGAAATTACAACTGCAACATACACTCTCCCATTCACACACTATGGCCAGTTTAGTTTATCTTGTTCACTAACACCATATGTGTTGGGACTATGGGGGAAACAGAAGCACCCGAAGGAAACCCACTCAGACACTGGGAGAACATGCAAACTCCACACAGACCTCCTGGTCCAGCAGGGACTCTAACTTTTTTGCTGTGAGGCAACCATGAAACACAATTCTGTTCAATGTATAGTGTTTGCATGTGTGGGACTATATCTGTATATATATGACTTTGGTAAATATTTGCTTTCAGAAAATTAATAACAGAAATAAAGCAAGCAGCCAATGCAATCTACAATCCACATACCCAGTATTCAGACTGATGTTCTGCTATGAAGCTCTATTGAGCATGTAGACTGATACAGTCTCATATCCAATCTGCTTCCGACTACATCAGCAACTTGAGTTGCAGTTGACTGGTCGATGTTGCCTCAGCAGCCAATGAGCTTACTCCACATTTCAATAGCCCAATGTCATTTGCATTTAAAATCTGCAGCACACCTGTTTATACACTCACCGGCCACTTTATTAGGTACATCCGTCTAACTGCTTGTTAGCAATCACACGACAGCAACTCAATGCATTTAGGTATCTAGACATGGTCAAGACGATCTGCTGCAGTTCAAACCAAGCATCAAAATGGGGAAGAAAGGTAATTTAAGTGACTTTGACTGTGGAATGGTTGTTGGTGTCAGACGGGCTGGTCTGAGTATTTCAGAATCGGTCCCACTTTATATTAAGTGGCCTTAACTAATATGTACTTACACTGAAATTAATAATTTATTACAATGTACATATTGTGTAAATACATGTTTTTACATTGTACTTATGCTTGAGTAAATACCTGTGTGTAATTACGTCTGTAATACATTTTTGCAATTACATTTGTAATCACAACCTACCCACAAATCTACCCATACCTGTCCCTAACCTTATCCATATCCCACCTCAAGAACACCACAAGTGTTCTTAAATACATTATAAAAAAACAGTAAGTACATTGTATTTATTTTTTTGATGCAAGTACATAGTAGTTAAGGACACTTAATATAAAGTGGGACCTCAGAAACTGCTGATCTACTGGGATTTTCACACACAATCACCTCTAGGGTTTACAGAAAATGATCCGAAACTCCTATTTCCAGCAGGATAGCGTGCATTGTCATAAAGCGTGAATCATCTCAGACTGTTTTCTTGAAAATGACAATGAGTTCATTGTACTCAAATGGCCTCAACAGTCACCAGAACTCAATCCAATAGAGCACCTTTGGTCATGGATGTGCAGCTGACAAATTTGCAGCAACTGCGTGATGCTATCATGTCAATATGGACCAGAATCTCTAAGGAACATTTCCAGTACCTTGTTGAATCTATATCACGAACGATTAAGGCAATTTTGATGGCAAAAGGGGGTCCAACCTAGCGGGGTGTAGCGGGGTGTACCTAATAAAGTGGCCAGTGAGTGTTTGTGGTGGCCTAACACACTTGTGTTATGTAAATAAACTAACAAAATGCAATATTTTTTTTTTTTAGTTTTTAGTTAAAAACAGTGTTGTGTAAATTCTGGGTGGCATTTTTGCTCCAAGTTCCCATTAATGTGACCTCTGTCCTTCTTATGAGATGATCATATGAACGGCTCCTTGTTTATTTTAGCTCTTGGGACTGTGTTGACTACAGATTCAGCTTAAATTGGTAAATAGTACAATCATAGGGCGGCATGATTATCTAGTTAATATTATTCATTCATTGTAATATTCTGTAAACATCACATTGCCCTAATTTGACATGATAAACTAAGAGATATAAGGTGTAAATTCATCCAGAATGAAGCTTTCGTTCAGGTGTGAATCTTCCACGGCAGCCTTTTTTTTCTATCAAAGTCTCTTTTGGTTTCATCAGCACCTCGAGGCTAAGAATTGGAAATTTAAGAAATATTCATCTTGTTTGGGAATGCATAATAAATTCACGAGTGCAAGAAATAATAAAAAAAATGCAATATTCATGTTCAATGATTTCAAACTAATTTACTGCGGACCAGATAAGTGTTGTTCCATATTATAATGCTCGATTTCTCTCGCCCAAAGGTCAAACCATAAATTACACTAAAATTAGCCCAGCGGTCTTCCATTATCTTTCCCGGCGTGAAACTTTTCTCCCCTGTAGAACTCAGGGTGACCTTCCTTCCTGATTGTTCCCCGATGACTCTTTTTTTAATATTCTACTTTCGCCGTTCGCCTTCCATTTCCGTCCTAATATTTCCTCACACAGTCATATGCTTCCAGATGTATTTATACTCTTTACCATCTGTTGAGCATTTGGTGGCAGTCGACGGTTCTTGGCCGGCGTTCATCCTCAGAGACGGTTAGGCGACTGACCAGCTTTGTTTTGATATGGTAGCGTTTAGATGAATAAATTCACCATATTGCCAATCTGGACGCCTCTCGCTCTGTCTGATATTAAAAACGACTGCGAGCGTAAAGCAGGCCATGAAAAGAGTTGCAGAAAGTAGTTTTTCCACCTGCGATGATTTTGGACCTTAAAGTGAATCGGAAAGGTTAACCAACTGAACACGGACAGGGAATAATTGGGAGTTGTGGATAGCTTCAACATTAATTTCTAATAAAGGTCGAGAGACTCTCGGAGAGACTGATTAAATGGTGGTATAAGCATATATAACTGTTTGCCAAGTTAAAACATATTTTTTCTCTCTCTTTTTTTTTGTCCCTCATGTGCCTGGTAACCATTTCTTATGCCATATTTTTTCCTACATGTAATTGTGTTTTATTTAATACCAACAGGCAAGTACTAAATGTTAATGATACAGCAAACTCTGTATAAAAAAATCTGGAGTTATACTGTTGCAATGGAAATGAGGAGAGTGGGTATATTGCACTTGCTTCTGGCCTCTACATGGGGAAATCATTATGAGGAATTGCTGGTTTCTCTCAATTACATATCATTTTATTGTATACATTTTCTATATTTGAGGACGCTGGGGTTGTCACATATGTTTAATAGCAAAAAGTCAACTTGCATGTTAGTTCTGAACTGTAGAACTTTATAATAAAGGCTCATTAATTTTTGATAAAAATGATCAAGTAGGTTCTCGGGACAAGGATATTGCTGATAAATGTCAGGTTGGAGCAACATTTTGTAACTTTGAATTAGGCAGTAATGATGCCTAGATGCTACAACCTAATGTTTATTTTCATATTTAGTTATAGTTTATAATAATATTATTATATTATTATAATGATATCAATTTATGTAGGTTAATATGAATATGAAGGTTGAATATATATATATATATATATATATTTATTTATTTATTTATTTTTAAAATATATAATAAAATTAAAAATGTATGTGTTGTCCATCATCAGGTATAATTTACAATAAATAAATAAACAAACAAATAAATAAATAAAAATCTGTTGTCCAGCATTAAGTTTAATTTACAAAAAAGAAATAATAATATTATTAAATTTATATATTCAATATTGACACTAATATTGGTGATGGACAGTTTTGAAGATATTTTTTTATAGTACTATATATAAAAAAATAAAATAAAAAGATCTATTGTCCACCATCAGGTTTAATTTACAATAATAATAATAATAATAATAAATAAAGATCATTAAATTAAATGTAAATAATTTATTGTCCACCATCAAGTTCAATTGACAAAAAAATATTTAAAAAAAGATTTTCACATATATTTTCAATATTCACATTAAAAAATTGCTGATGGACAGTTTATTTTTTTTAAATAGACTTTTATTGTAATATATAAAAAATAATAAAAAAATTTAAATTAAAAAAATCTATTGTCAACCATCAAGTTTAATTTACCAAAATTATTATTTAAAAAAAATAATATTCACATTTGAAATTGATAATGGACAATTGATTTTTTTATTAATAATAATAATAATAATAATAATAATAATAATAATAATAACAATAAAAATAATAATAATTATTATTGTTGTTGTTGTTTTTGTTGTTGTTGTTGTTTGTTGTCGTCGTTGTTGTTGTTGTTGTTATTATTATTATCATTATTGTTATTATGTAATGTAAATAATAATTTTATATAAAATATTGGACATTAAAAAAATGAAATTAAAAATAAAAATGTAAAAAATGTAGTGTTTAGAATACTTAAAATCTTGTCGTTACTTTAAACTGAATCATTTTGAGTAACCTACAGGATGACTTTTCATCCCAGATCTACCTTCAAATCTGTTCCTTGTTCCGTCTTAACACTGCGGCGCTGGTTTTATGATAGCAGCAGGCCATTAAAGTGATGTGTACTGAATTTCATTAAGTTAAGTTCTCTATCAAGAGGCATATCCTTATGTGTAGCGCCCATCTGTCTGCAGGTCCAGACATGCTGAACGCTACACTTACAGCAGCCCACCTGAGAGCCCTGTTCAGTGACTCAACCAATAACAGCACTTCAGTCCAGACCCGGCAATTAAAAGACAGATCCCAGACCCCTGCCAAAGGGAGATTAGTGGGAGCTTTCCAGAGCTAGAACACTATCTTTGTAAATGAATACACGTACAACCACAATTACTTACCCTTCCAAACTGACTTTATAGCTAGATAAAGCTAATTAGTGGTGTTTGCTGAGGTAAGCATCATATGATCTGTAACGCAGTTGTAAGAAACTTTAACCATAAAGGAGCTATGCTAGTTTTGAAGGGGTGATCCAGAGTATATTTATAAAGCTTGATTGTGTTTATGGGGTGTAAAGCAATGTGTGCCCATGTTTCATTTGTGAAAAATCACTTAATTTTTTTCATATATTTTAGTTAAATCATATACTGCTACTCAGCTAACATGAAAACGACTGTAATATTTCCTAGTTCCTCCAAAAGCCCACCCTCAGGAGGCTCTGATTGGTCAGCTAACATAATGTGCTAAGATTTGCAGATCAGCTCCATGTAACCAGGAAGCGTCCTGCTATAATATTACAGCACATCTGGCCATGCACCTTCGCGGGGTGTATGCTTTTAACCTGAAGGGTTTATGACATTGTTTAATTTAATTTAATTTAATTTATTTTAATTAAATTAAATTAAATTTAATTTAATTTAATTTAATTTAATTTAATTTAATTTAATGTAATTTAATTTAATTTAATTTAATTTAATTTAATTTAATTTAATTTAATTTAATTTAATTTAATTTAATTTTTAATCTTTCATTTTATTTTATTTATTTTATTTATTTTATTTTTATTTTTTAATTTTTTTATTTTGTTTTATTTTATTTCATTATTATTTTTTTTTTATATATATGCTTGATTTTTTAAATTTCGTTTCATTTTCAATTTAAGTTTACTTTAATTTCTTTGTATTGCTTGATTTTTTTCTCTTTCCCTATTTTCCTTTTTTCCTTTTTTTCTTTTCTTTTCTTTTCTTTTATTAATTTTTTTATTTTATTGCTGGATATTTTTTATTTCATTCCCTATTTAATTTAAGTTACCTTCATTTTAAAAAAATATTTTATTTTATTTTATGTTGTTATTTGATTTCTTATTTAATATCTAAGTTAACTTAATTTAATTCATTTTGTTTTGTTTTGTTTTGTTTTGTTTTGTTTTGTTTTGTTTTGTTTTGTTTTGTTTTGTTTTGCTTTGTTTTGTTTTGTTTTGTTTTATTTAGTTTTGTTTTGTTTTGTTTTGTTTTGTTTTGTTTTGTTTTGTTTTGTTTTGTTTTGTTTTGTTTTGTTTTGTTTTGTTTTGTTTTGTTTTGTTTTATTTTGTTTTGTTTTGTTTTGTTTTCATTCATTATTTGAAGGCTGGACTTCATTTGCCATAATGACCGTTACACTTTCCCCCATTCAAAACTATGAGTGACACGTCTTGTGTATTCTGTAGTCTTTGATTACACTCAACTTCCATATGAATGAACTGAAAACACTCACCATCTGGTGGTCGCAACGTGCGCTAGTGTCGACATGATGACATGTTCGTGTGTAGTAGTGGTGTCCCATTTCTTGGTGGACTTTTTCTATCCCCAACCCCACACATTCTGCTTTAAGGACCAAGGGGAAGGCATACGAGTATAAAATAAAATAAGGATTGGGCCTTAAAATTTCTCACATGGAGCTCATCTAAATGAAGATAGCTTAAGAGTGAGTAAATTTTAGAATAATTTAGGAAACCTAATCCCTTAATTAAATTTCACATTAAATTAAATGTTACTTAGCACTTCTTTGTAACTGATTGTGGCATCTACTAGCAATTTCCTGGTAAAAATTGCGTTCAAAATAAATGGTTTCAGTTTAGTGGCTCACTGCT
The DNA here is from genome assembly GCA_903798035.1 of Danio albolineatus. Taxonomy (NCBI): domain Eukaryota; kingdom Metazoa; phylum Chordata; class Actinopteri; order Cypriniformes; family Danionidae; genus Danio; species Danio albolineatus. The sequence continues at coordinate 558,243 of CAIGQQ010030319.1, read as the reverse complement.
GCACATATACTGTTGGTAATATACATATGGTAGAGCTTTGTTTTTCCCCAGCAGCCTTTAAATGCAAGACCCTGCGGCACTTTTTTCCTCCCCTCTGTACAGCCTACATGACTCAAGGAATAATGAGTTCAACAGTTCACTCTCTGGGTCCCATTAAAATTTTCAATCTCTCCTCCCTCCTTCCTACCTTAATTAATGCCCAGTGTTTTGAGGTGTCTAGTTCACGGCCAACCACTGAGTGACAGCACAGCCAGGAGTGTCACATGCTCCTTCACATTTCTGAGCCAGCTGGATTGCAAAAATCTTTGATAGCACATTTGCATGATTACTTTGGTGTAAAAGAGGATTTCTAAAATGTACACATTCTGTATGATCTTGTGTTATATACCTAATCCTACCTGATACCTAAACCTTCGTAACTATTAGAAAGAAGAAAATTTCGATTTTTTTGAGCTAAAAGTTTGTTTATATAGAGAATTGTTTATTTAATTAGATTCCATTTTATTGCTTGATTTTTAATTAAATTTTATTTTATTTTATTTTATTTTATTTTATTTTATTTTATTTTAT
>CAIGQQ010030319.1:531722-546063 GCA_903798035.1 Danio albolineatus | reverse complement strand
ACCTGGACTTAGATCAGTGCATTTGAGGCAGAACTGAAGCAATGATCTCTTTCAGAATACATCTCTGCATGCAGGAGATGACTGTAATTTTATAGATTCAACAGTGAGTGACAGAGCAATGCCTGTGATTAAATAAAATCAAATACAATTCTACATATTGATTGATGTCTGAGTTTAAGTGTTGCTATTTTAAAAACTAATAGCAGATTAAAGTTGAGTGAGACATGTTTGGTATTAAGAGTCAGCGTTCGGTCTCCAGAACTTTACTGCAAAAAAAAAAAAAAAAAAAAATCTTTTTGTCTTGTCTTTGTCATTTGTCTTTGAGTTTTTGTCTTGCTTCTAGTCCCAAAATCTAAAAATTCAGAAATCAAGAAGCATTTTCTAGATTTTTATTTGAAGAAAAAATACAACGTATGTCAAAATAAAGTGAGTTTTTCCTTAAAACAAGTCAAATACCAATGGCGAAAGCAAAATAAGCTTGTGTCAAAATGAATAAATGAATAACAATATTATGTTGCTTACCCCATTGGCAGATCAGTCATCTGCACTTCAATAACTGTCTGGTTTAGCTCAGCTACCAAATCTGACCTTTTGAAGACTACGTCAAATAGTTGGGACTGCTGAGCGAATCATTGGTACAACCCTCCCTACTCCCCAAGAACAGTACTTATCCAGAGCGAGCAGAAGGGCTGCCAAAATCACTCTGGACCCCTCACACCCAGCACACTGCCTCTTTGAACCTTTACCTTCTGGTCGACGCTACAGAGCACTGCACACCAGAACAGCCCGACACAGAAACAGTTTCTTCCCTCAGGCAATCCATCTCATGAACACTTGATGATAATAATAATCGTGGAAGCTACATCACTACTTGCTATACACTTTTACACACACATACACTTATTTAACAACACACTAAACATGCCAATTTGCACATAACAGCTGCACATAAAATGTTGTATATAGTAATATGCCTGTACATACAGTTGTCCTGTATATCTGCATTTAACACTTACTTCTATTTTTTGAATATATTTATTATCTGTTTTTTGTCCTGTCTCTGTAATTCTGCTGCACTGTAGAAGCTCTGTCACCAAAACAAATTCCTTGTTTGTGTGAACATACCTGGCAATAAAGCTCTTTCTGATTCTGATTCTGATTCTGATTATTTAGCATGTTTTTCCTTTAAACTCTCTTAATTTTGGCATATTATTTCTGAAAACAACACACTATTTTTGCTTGTCTAGAAAATGCTTCTTGATTTAAGAATCTTTAGATATTTGGTCTGGAAGCAAGACAAGAAATCTAAGTAAGAAAAGCAACTGGTAAGCAATAAAGTGCTCTTGCTGGAGTGTTTTTGCATGTGTGTGTGCTCATATTTATCCCCAAAATGAAGCATAAGCTGTGTTTGAAACTGGATCACTTAGTACACAATAAGCAAAAATGTGTCATCATCTGCCCAGATACTAACATCAGATAATTACAGCATAAACAATATCGCAGTGACAATAAAGCGCAGAAAAAAATGACACAAAGTCACTTAATTGCAAAGCTACAAACAGACACATCGGCACCGCTGCCTCCTCGGCTTTCATCTGCATATTCTAATCTCTGGGTATTTTCATTCAAGTACGCTGCCACCTTATTGGCACCTAATGTGTTTTTAACACACAAAGTAATGATGCCTCCTGCTCTGCAATCTGTTTCCACGAGTGACTGGCCAAGACACAGTATCTGTAAGCGCCTGCTCTTGTCCCTGCGCTGTTTAATGGAGACAGATGCATTTTTATTGCAGCTTTTGCAGCTTTGCTTTCCTGGGACGCGTCAGCTGGGCTGAGCAAAAGGGAAGGAGAACACAAAAAAAAAAAGAGGAAGAAGAAAAGATGATTCTCTCCTTGAAGCGAGGAGGAGGAAAGGGGGAATTTGCTAATTGGATTAGGTCCTCCCTGACTCAGTGTAGTAAATAATAATCTGCTGTCTGGTACAAACCAATGCCCTTGAGCTGCATAAACACACACAGCCTCAAATGAGTGGAAAAACGAATTAGTGTTCTGTGTTTGTGATATAGTGTGACCAGAAACCAGCCAACATGCGTATGCTGCACTAATGCATGCGATTGCACATGTTTCAAAGCACAAAGAACCGTGCTGCATAACTCTCTGTGCAATATTTCTGCAACATAATATTACATTTTTTGCAATCATTACTATTGCACATATCATTTTTAAACTAATCACTTTTTATCACTTGATGTAGCTCTTCATCTTTGATGATTTTTACATAATGCCATTTATTTATTTATTTATTTATTCATTCATTCATTCATTCATTCATTCATTCATTCATTCATTTATTTATTTACTTATTTATTTATTTATTGATTCGTGCATTTATTTATTTATTTTGTTTACTTGTTTGTTTGTCTATTTATTTATTTGTTTATTTGTTTGTACATTTATTTGTTTGTTTGTTTGTTTGGCTATTTAATTATTTATTTATGAAATGATAATAGGGTGTTTTAAATGTTTGTGCCAGACCGTTGCTACTGGAAATTTGTAATAAGGTTTAATGCGTTTATTAAATCTTTATTTTTAAAAAAAGTGTGATGAAATAAACATCTTGGCTATTGTACATGAGGAGCTAATTATTGCTCGTGTTGCTTTAGCAACATGTGCCAACCTACTTCCAATACTTTTTTTTTAATCGTTTTTAATGTATTACTATTTTAGTTATGTCCTTTTATATAGTCATTTTAATATTTTATTTAGTACTACTACTAATAATAATGATAATAGCATAATAATAATAATAATAATAATCACCATTATTAATATTGATTTGTTTTATATTATTTATTTACGTATTTACTTAATTCCTTATTTATTTATATATTTATTTACTTCCTAACATAATTTACTCATTTACATCCTTACTTTCTTATTTTATTGCTTCCTTCCTTATTTACTATCTTATTTACTTACATATTTGTATATTTATTTACTTATTTACTTACATGTTCACTTTCCTATTTATTTACATAATTACTTATTTATTTATTTACATGTTCACCTATTTATTTACATATTTACTTACTTTTTTACTTACATATTTACTGCCTTACTTCCTTAGTTACTTCCTTAATTAATTAATTATTTCCTTCCTTACTTACTTACCTCCTTCTTTATTTATTTTATAGGAATAATCCTAAATCCTGATAATTCTTAAAGAAGTTTTACAGCAGTCAAATACATAGAATTTTTATTTTGTTTATTAAATTTAATTAATTTGAAATGCTCCAATGCTATTTTAGCTCACAATAGATTATTATCTAAATTTTATTTTGTTCGTTTGTTCGTTTGTTCGTTTGTTCGTTCGTTCACTCGTTTGTTAATTTGTTTGTTCATTCATTTGTTCTCTCATTCAATTGTTTGTTCGTTCATTTGTTCATTCCTCAAAACTGTGCAGATGCTGTTAGTGTTTTTACTGTTTTGTTAGCTGTATTCACAAGCTGTATGATTTTAGTGAGCTAATAACTTGTTAACAATGCTGCAAGAATAACACATTTAAGTTGAATACTTTGATTGAACAAACCTCTAAAAATAAGTATGAGCAAGCACAGCTAATTACCAATTCCGAGTCCTCATATAGTAACCTTTTACATCGTAAGCACACTAATGGACAAAGTGCATTCTCAGTGAAGCAAACAGCCTGATAATGCTCCACATAACGCCGTGGCTTATTTCCAACAAACTCACTTACCTTTCCACACACTTACCCAAAACCAGTGATCCCTGTATATTTGAAGTCAGGCGTATTGTGTCGTGATTAATTGCTGTGGGTATTAAAACATAATATCAACTTTAAAACACCATGTCCTCTGAGAAAAGGTCACTCATGGATTTTTTTTTTCTCCTCATGGTAAGTTTACAAATGGCAAGAGAGTAATTTGGCTCTATCACTGATGTCTTTGTCAGCCTCTCTGCATTAAGCCATGATAATGTGACTCGTAAAGGTTCCCAGTGTAAAAGACATTTACTGATGCTAGAATCATTTCAGTGTCCAGCGTTTCTGACGCAATCAGAGAAATAATTGTTTTAGTATCTTGCTTAAAGGAACACTTACTTTTTTGTTGTTTTAATAGGTTAATTTTACCATGACTCTAGAGTTAAACTGGTAAGTTTTACCAAATTTAATCGATTCAGCTAATCTTTGGGTCTGACGGGAGCACTTTTAGCTTAGCTTAGCATAGATCATTGAATCAAATTAGACCATTAGCACCTCATTGAAAAATCAGCAAAGAGTTTTGATCATTTTCCTATCAAACGCTGAAAATAGTACCACTGCCCTAGAGTTAAACTGTAAATTGTAAAATTTTACAACCATTGAGCTGATCTCTGGGTTGATGAGAGCACTTTTAGTTTAGCTTAGCATATATCATTGAATCAGATTAGACCATTAGCATTACTCTCAAAAAGGACTAATATGTTTTGATAATTTTCTTATTAAGCGCTAAAAATAGTACCACTACCCTAGAGTTAAATTGTTGAGTTTTCCCATCTTTAACCATTCAACTGAACTCCAGTCCTGGTGGGAACACTTTTAGCTTAGCTTAGTATAGATCATTGAATCAGATTAGAGCGTTAGCATCTCTCTCAAAATGACCAAAGAGTTTTTATAATTGTTGTATCAAATGCTGAAAATAGTACCACTTTCCTAGAATTAAATTGTTGAGTTTTATCAATTTTAAGCATTCAACTGATCTTTGGGTCTGACAGGAGCATTTCTAGCTTAGCTTAGCATAGCTCATTGAATCGGATTAGACCATTAGCATCTCACTCAAAAATGACCAAAGAGTTTTGTTGATTTCCTTATTAAATGCTGAGAATAGTACCACTACTCCAAAGTTTAATTTTTAAGTTTTACCAGTTCTGTTGGGAGAACTTTTAGCTTAGCTTAGTATAGATCGTTAAATTGGATTAGACCGTTAGCATCTCTCTCAAAAATGACCAGAAAGTTTGATAATTTTCTTATGCTTAAAATGCTTAACTCTTCTGTAGATACATAGTTGTACTAAGACCAACAGAAATTGAAAAGATGCCATTTTTAGCTCCATATGGATAGGAACTATACTCTCATTCTGGCTTAATAATCAAGTAACTTTTCTGGAGTAACCTGGCTACAGAGGTGCCTAATGTTGGTACCTAGTCCCCAACATTAAGACCTTCACTTGCATCACCAATTAGAACCTGTGTAACATCATTGCAAAACTCTTTAGGTCATGTTACGCCAACAAAGGTCCTTAATTAGAGTATAGTTCCTATGCAGATCCACATAAAAAACAGCAACTTTTCATTTTCTGCTAGTCTTAGTGCATGATTAAACAAGAGGATTCAAGCTTTAATTATGAAAACTTTTGAAACTCTTTTTGAACTCTTTAGTCATTTTTGAGTGAAATGCTAATGGTCTATTTCGATTCAATGATTTATGCTAAGCTAAGCTAAAAGTTCTCAGACCAGATTTGGAAATCAGCTAAATGGATTCAAAAATGGTAAATCTCATGAGTTTAACTCTTGGAGACTTGCCAAATTCGCCTATTTCCAAAAAAAACCTAAAAGTTTTGTGTGCATTTAAGCTTCAAGACCCGGGCGAGAGACTTTAAAACAAGACTTTCTCTCTGTCAAGTCGATACATGATTCTGAAAGCAATGGTGACTAATTGATGTTCAGATTTATTTTCAAAATGTAGCTTTTGATTTAATGCAGCCTGTGGTGTAGTTTACAATTATTAAAAATGCCATTTGGAGCTCCAGATTCTTGTTTAAAGTCTAATTTAACTCTTTTTTTGTGTGTGATGCCCAAACCAGACAAGATGCAGCATGTTTTTAGAGGCAAGCAATGTGTCTGTTAGTATTAAGTGGGGAACTTTTCTCTAAGCTGTGACTCAATCACAGCCAATCAGAAGATCATAACTGTTCCAGTTTTGTCGACTGTTGTTTTTGACCAATAGTATTTAACTGTGGGCAGGGCTACTTTATGTGAACATAGAATAAGTATAGAATCCAAGCATACTTACCACACTTGTTATGTTGGTAGACATGCTTGGTTTCTATTTCAAATCTAGGCTTTTAAAAATTATATTCATTTGCATGAATCTGCTTTTATTTGACTTTATTATAGTGATGGCTTTTTCCAAAATCTCCCCCTATTCCCTTAAATAATGCATTATTTGAGAGAGCAGTCGTTTCTAGTGGTGCCCGAAATCTGAAGTGCACTCAATCAATCTCTCAATCTACTGTAATAACCCATAATGCACTGTGACAGTTTGCTGAATACATTTTCGTGTCTGACCACAACATGGCATCCACATCGGAATCATATCGGTTTAAGATTCAAGACTATATTAGTAGTTAACTAATGTTTGGAATAGTGAATGAGGGTATACAGGTGATTTCAGACACAGCACGTATAGGTAACTGCTTCACAGCTTAGCATTTTACACCTTATACACAAACCCTCACTGGTTTTATCCCAGCTCAGCATGGATTGGATGCACTAGGACCGGTGGGTTAACCATGGGAGCTCGTCCGGGATGGGAGTTAGGTTTAGGGGGGGGTGAGTGTAATGGAGGCCAGCTACCGAATTGGTATGCTGGTAAACCTCTCTTTTTCGAGCTCAAAATGTGCTCTAGCGATAGACGCTAGAGGTCATGGTCTTTAGCCTCTTTGCTGGAGTAACTGACTCCCATACAAAGAATCACTGGTTCAATCCTAGCCCAGTGCGGGTTGGGTGCAGTAGGACTGGTGAGTTACACTTGGGGGGCTCGTCCGGGATGGGAGTAATGTTTAGGGTTGGTGAGTGTAATGGAGACCAATTAGCGAATTGTTATGCAGGTAAACCTCACAGCTCTAATCCTCAAAAGGTGCTCTAGAGGCCATGGCAACCGACTCTGGGTCGGACCTCAGTAACCGGACCTCTGGGTTACACATTGTCAGCCATTTCTAATAAATTTATTTAAAAAAAACCTGAGGTTGCTTCTGCCTGAAGAACATTCATTATATTTTTTATTATTTTAGTTTTCAGCATACAAACAAAGAATTCAACAAGCATTCTGTACAAGCAATGTTCAGCTTATGATTATGACTTTGAAATCGTTACAGCGAGGTACTGAGCTATGTAGTCATCAGAGAAATTTGACAGTCAAAGCTGCTTTCTTGACATATCAAGGGTCATTCTGACCTTTCAATGTGAAAAAGCAGTGGAGGAAATCAAGCTGTTTTCTGGGCTATCTTTGTCACAATATTCTCACTCCAGCACATTCATTGTTCATTTATAATCTATTTTCTTTTTCTCAGAGACTTTTAATGCTTGAATGTGAGAAAAAAAAAGGGAGGAAAAACGATTTTGCCACTATTTGGTGGGAGATTAAAATGTGTTGAATGAAATGAGCCCAAACAAAACGCAAATAGAGAATTGCATATTTCAAAGTGATTATCACCCGTGTTCAGCTGCGAAAGGGTAATTGCGATCTTGATTGCGGCCCACTGCTGTGTCCTCTTTTTCTGTTAACCCCTGACCCCGGCGATATTTCGCCATCTCTATCGCCCGCTCTCTTCAAAAGATAATGTATTCGGATTTCCGACTAGGTGATAACAAAATTACCTGACATTTTCAGATTTATTGCTGTATTTTCTTATTATCGGCAAAGGAATATAGGCAAATGCTGCTCCATAAATCATTTTGAGAGAGAAATGTTAGGCCTACTGTTTTTTTTTTTTTGTATGTGTGTGTGTGTGTGTCTCTCTCTCTTTTTTCTCCACGGCTGTTCTTTTCTCGATTGGGAAATAAATTGCAGCCTCATTTCAGCCGGATGGAAATGAAGAGGTGGCGGTTCGGGCCATGAGGCGCGCGTCCCTCCACGAGCGCACATCGATGGAGAAATTTTCCCCAGCGCAGCTGCAGCGTTTTAGGTTCAATACTGATTAACGCTCATTGGCTCTGACGGCTGCTTGTTTGGATTCCTGGAGTTTGTAATATTTGTTCTTTCTTGTGAGGACGCACTTCAGCAGTTTCCCGCTTTGCTCTGTTTTCTCTCCCCCTCCCTGCGAGGTGTCCCTCAGCATCCTCTTTCCCGCCTCGTACGGACACCAGAGTTCAAGCAAAGTGGAGCGGCGGAGGCTTTTTCGTGTGAAATTGAACGAGAGCATCTTCAGAGGTTAAACTGACTACATGTTATATTCAGCTGTTATGTAAAAAATGCATAAATGGATGTTGACTGCGAGTTGCGCTGACCTTTGCGATGTCTACAGACTACCTTGGAGAGGACATGCCTGTAAATATTTATGGCTTGTTGATACTGGGGAAGGTCGTGACACGGAGCTGTGCCTCATCTTGTAGACAAATATGTACCCCCCTCGCATCCCCCACCCCCACTTTGGAGCCCTAGAGCAGGATTTATATAAGACCGCATCCTGGTTTAGCTGCAAATGGGGTGAATATTTTGTGAGGAGCTCAGAGTGCCTCTTTCCTCTAAAAGAGAATGGACTTGGGTCCGCATTTCCCTTCTGAAATGAAAAACACCTGTCGTTGCGTTGGACTGAACTGTAATACTTTAATATACAGTGGTCAGTGAAAGTATCCGCTCTTATAAGCCACAGTTAAAATGTATGAATGTCATGAGAAGCAGATGAGAAAATAAGCTCGAGTTGTATGCAGACAAATGATGCTAGATCTTTTCCTAGTACTAGCTTAGTCCTCTGACAGTCATGCTTTTGATTTGTAGTGGATGTACAGTAAGTGCAAAAAGAGCAAGTGATAGAATTTGCTTAAAACAGTGAAAAACATCATTCTTTTAGTTTAAAAACAACAGTGTATGCAGTATTAAGTATGTTTTAACAACTTGCAAGTGAAAACTAAGCAAAAGGAGAATGTTTCACAATTGTCAATTACTAGAACTCAGGATTAAGCTTTTCAGAGCTTGGTAAATGCAAAAAGAGTAAGTGATAGAATTTGCCTAAAACAGTGAAAATCATCATTCTTTAAGTTTAAAAGCAACAGTGTATGCAGTATTAAGCATGTTTTAACAACTTGCAAGTGAAAACTATGCAAAAGGAGAATGTTTCATAATTGTCAATTACTACAACTCAGGATTAAGCTTTTCAGAGCTTGGTAAGTGCAAAAAGAGCAAGTCATAGAATTTGCTTAAAACAGTGAAAATCATCATTCTTTAAGTTTAAAAGCAACAGTGTATGCAGTATTAAGCATGTTTTAACAAATTGCAAGTAAAAACTAAGCAAAAGGAGAATGTTTCACAATTGTCAATTACTAGAACTCAGGAATAAGCTTTTCAAAGCGTGGTAAGTGCAAAAAGAGCAAGTGATAGAATTTGCTTAAAACAGTGAAAATCATCAGTCTTTTAGTTTAAAAACAACAGTGTATGCAGTATTAAGCATGTTTTAACAACTTGCAAGTGAAAACTAAGCAAACGGAGAATGTTTCACAATTGTCAATTACTAGAACTCAGGATTAAGCTTGTCAGAGCTTGGTACTGTATAACATTATTTACACTGACAAAAGTGTAAACCACTGGTGTAGAGAATCACTTTAACTATTAACTCAGTTCACTAATGCTTCACAAACATAACATCACAACGTTTTATATTGGGATGGGCTGAATCTGATACTGTGCTACTACTTGTGGCCACTAGATGGCCTGTATTCACAATAAACAAATGCATATTTTGATTATGACTTGGCTGAGTATTGAATCATGGGAGTTGTGGTCTTCATTACATCCTTCTCCAGTAGAAATCATGTTCATGGATGAGAAATCATGTTCATGGATATTCAACACCTACCTACCATGGCAATTTGAAGCAGAGTAAGGCTTAAAGCTGACTGCTAAAGCAACTTATGACATGCTCTGTGTTACTAAAATTGCGGTAACTCTATAGATTAAGTACCAATTTACCACGGTCTTGTTATTTGCCTATTTTTTAAATATTAACTGTTTTTAAGACTTATAAATGATGATTTTATATTACCTCCCTAATCATATTTAATACATAAACACAACCACTACCTTGCTAACTATTAATAAGCAGCTAACTAGTAGTTTATTGAGCTAAAAGTCTTAGTTAATGGTTTGTTAATAGCATGAATTTACATTAAATTAAAGTGTGACCTATAATTTTGAACATTCCTCTAAACGTTTTGATAATATAAGTACAAAAGTCAGCAAAATATATAACACTTCTGTAGTGGTTTTTGGATATTTCAATGAAAAATTGTTTATATTGTGCCCTGAAAATTTTCACAGAAATACAACAACAGAACAGAAAACATAATATAGATATCAGATGGAGGGGACTTGTCACCAGCAATACCCACTGATCCCCGCCTGTAAAAATGTAGTAAATAATACTCTGTCAACCTTCATTAACCTAGACTTGCAGAAAGGGTTAAATCACATTCTTTACTCTATTTCTACCAAGAATGATAGGACAATATGGTCCCTAGTAATTATTATCAACTTTTAAAAATCATATAAAACTAAATCAACATTAACTGTATCAATACTACTACTACTACTACTACTACTACTACTACTACTACTACTAATAATAATAATAATAATAATAATAATAATAATAATAATAATAATATTGATACCAATACTGTTAATGTTGATTCAGTTTTGTATGTTTTTCAATGCTAGTAAATATTAGGGATCCACTGATACCATTTTTACCTACCATTTTTGGTATAAATTGAGGAAAGCATGTGATTTAACCCTTTCTGCAAGTCTAGGTTATTAAAGTTGTCAGAGCATTATTTCCTACATTTTTACTGGAGGGGATCAGTGGATATATATATAATGAGATGTAGTGTAAAATTTTAGCTGAAAAAATTTACAATACTGTACATCTCATGTTAATCAGTCTATTGGTGTATTTATTAATCTAGCCTACTGTTTTAAGTCGTTTTTTTATTGTATATATATTTTTAATTCATGTTCTTTTATAATGTGTTAATTTTAACTTGTAATGTTGTACAGTAAATGTTATTAAGCCAGGTCAGATTAAATTGATTTAAATCTTACAACAGATTTCTACTTAAAGTTAGTTTTTTTCTTTTGAAAAAGTTAATGGAACAACATCAATTTAAATATTGAAAATTATACTAAATCCTCCTTTAAATAAGCATGTTAAAGTGATTTCATCATGACACTTTAAACTAATAAAAATCAGCTTTGAATTTTAGGAATAAATTATGTTAAAACTTTCTAAAATCATTCTAAAGTCTAACTGACCTAAATGGTTTTGTCTTTTTTTATGCTTATTAGAGCATCACACCATTATCATAGCAAAGTGCTAATGTCAAACTCTGTTGAACTTCATTTCTCCCTACTGTATGTAGAGCATTACAAAAAAAATAATCAAATGGTTCCATTTGAGATTAGGTGCTGCTTTGGAAGTAGTCAACACGCTCACTAGGTTTTGGAGAACAGCGTGTGCTGGGACGATGTAGACAGGCAGAAACGGAGAGAACAGCAAAGTAATTACTTCAGAATTCACAGCTGTTGAAGAGAACATCACACTCCAAACACTGAAGAATATTTACATACCTATCCTCCATCCACACTAGAAAGGTCAGCTCTCTTTTTCTGAAAAACTCTTTCTCTTTCTTAGGCCCCGTTTACACTGTCAGATCTTGATGGCCAATTCCGATTTGTTGCCTATATCTGATTGTTTTGCCTGTCCGTTTACACGTTCCTTTAATTGTGACACATATCCGATTCATGTGTTTACACTTGCCATACAATTTACGACATTGCGCATGTGTAAAGGCAGGTTCTAACATGTTCACCACACTAGCCATGATGGAAGAAATTGTCCTGCTTTTAGCTCTGCAAAATATGAGAAGTTCACCCAACTTTAAAATGAAAAGGCAGAGTAGGGAAAGAGCCGTCGTTTTATATGGTGTGACTCATCTCCCCACAGGGCAAGAAGGCAGGTAACTTCTGCCATCGACCACTGACCACTTTCCTCCTCCATGTTTCCTCTGTTGTTGTTTACCACATCAGCGTCTCCATACATGCTCTTCCTTTTACGTCATTAAACTGCAGAGAAGTACCAAATTGTCGCAAGTGTAATGACGTACAAAACGGAACGCCTCAATAAATCCGATCTACCTGTTTACATGATAGTCGCATTGTCACATATCTGATTCATACCTGTCAACCCACCCGTTTTTCCCGGGATTCTCCTGTATTTTACAGTTCTATCCCGCTATTATCTCGTAAAGGTATTTTCCCGTATTTCTCCCATATTTTCAGTCGTTCTCCGACAGGTGTCAATGAACATTAAAGAGCTGATCCTCCCTATACGTAACCCATACCGCCGAACCACCAGGGGCCGCCCCTTGCTCTTAAATGTGAATCTGTTCTGTGCTTTCGTTTTATTTAGGCATGAAACACTTTAGAATAAACATAAAAATGGCGCGATTCCCCTTCCTTTTCATTACAGGTGCCGTCGCTCCTTCTATACAATCTTCATAAAGTGGTGCGTGACTGTCAGCTGACGCGTCCGTAGTGATAAATAGACGCGGTTTCCCAAACGGATTCTGTACACTCGATTAGAAGCAGAGCAAAAGTGGATACTGGGTTTTGGGTGCGTGTTTGAACAGACATATACATATAATTAATAATAATAACATCTAAAGATGTCGATCTTGATGGGTTTTTTTTTTTTCAAACACAACTAATTTTGTCCTAAATGAGCATAAGACGTTAGGAAAGCAATCGAATGCCTTCATTATAACGATAGATGTAACTTCTGTTATTTGTAACAGTGACATCTCTGTTATTTAATGTAATCAAACAAAAAAATCTAAATAAACAGGGTCTTAAAGTACAAATGAAATAAAAACTAAGTATATGATTTTGTTTTGTGGTGAACAATTCATCTGTGCATGTCATTAAGAAAAAAATGTTGCCCTTGTAATCTAAAATTGACGCTTGGTTGTTTTCAGTTAAATTCCCAGATTAGCTCTGTATGAGGTATTGCGTGTGGCTAACATACTTAATCACGCCAAATCTGTCAACCCTCCCGTTTTTCCCGAGATTTTCCCGTATTTTACAGTCCTATCCGGCTATCATCCTGTGAAGGTAGTTTCCCATATTTCTCCTGTATTTTCAATCTTTCTATGAAGGGTGGCAATAATATATGCACCCCATACTGTCGAACCACCAGGGGATGCCCCTCACTCTTAAATGTGAACACACTTTGAAATGAATATAACAATGGTGGGATTCCCTTCCTTTTCGTTACAGGCACTGTCGCCCCTCTTATGCAATCCTCAAAACAGTCATATAGTGGTGCATGAGCTGATGCATTCCATAGTAATAAATAAACACTGTTTCCCAAACGGATTCTGTACACGCGTTTTGAAGTGAAAGTGGTCACTGGGTTTTGGGTGCAGACATATACACATAATGACATCTATAGATGTCGATCTTTGTGGGTTTTTTTCTTTTTTAAAACACAACTAATTTTGTCCTAAATGAGCATAAAGCGTTAGGAAAGCAATCTAATGCTTTCATTATAAAGTTAGATGTGTGCATTTTTAAAGTGACAGCTTTGTTATGTATTGGAATCATACAAAATATCTAAATAAATGAGAGATCCATTCCCTGCTCTTTAATTAGAATGTTGAAGTTCTACAGTAAAGAAAAGATTAAAGAGATTTGATAACTTCTACTTCTGAATAAGAGCTATTAATTTTAATAAGCTAAACCAGGGGTGTCCAAACTCGGTCCTGGAGGGCCGGTGTCCTGGAGAGTTTAGCTCCAACCCTAATCAAACACACCTGAACCAACTAATCAAGCTCTTACTAGATATATTAGAAACTTGTGGGCAGGTGTGTTAATGCAAGTTGGAACTAAACTATGTAGGACACCGGCCCTCCAGGACCGAGTTTGGACATCCCTGAGCTAAACTGTTTGCTAATTTATTCCCTGCTAATGTATAGGCTTACTATTAATTTTTTCTTCTGTAAATAATAATAATTATAATAATAATACTAATAATGATGATAATAATAATAATAATAATAATAATAATAATAATAATTATTATTATTATTATTATTATTATTATTATTATTATTATTATTATAATAACGATAATAATAATGATAATAATAATAATAATAATAATAATAATAATAATAATAATGATGATAATAATAATAATAATAATAATAATAATAATAATAATAATAACAATAATAATAATAACAATAATAATAATAATAATAATAATAATAATAACAATAATAATAAT
>CAIGQQ010030319.1:515112-531622 GCA_903798035.1 Danio albolineatus | reverse complement strand
ATAATAATAATAATAATAATAATAATAATAATAATAATAATAATAATAATAACAATAATAATAATAACAATAATAATAATAATAATAATAAAACATATTACTGACCATTTAATTGTTTATTTACAATGAAACAGCTCAAGATGAACATATTTAGTAATTTGGGGAGTTTTTTTAAGGGGTGTGTGTGGGGACGGGGGGGGATGGGGGGTTGGGCGGGGGGGTGTTATGGTGGGCATATCCCTTATATTCACATCCCAATGTTGACACGCGCCATTCAGCTGTCAGTTTTGACAACAAACAGAAATGGTGAGGAGGAGCTTGTAATAACTCTTTCCAAACCCTTTTCCCCATCTTTCTGAATGAAATTCCTATACATTACTTCATCCAATCAGCTCGCAGTAGAAAAATCAAGCCACGCTCACTGTTTTCTCATTTAATATTCGGTTTCTCTAGGAACTGCGTCACAATCCGGAAAAAAAATGGTCGCAGCTTCCGGTTCATGTGGACTTCAAGCCGTTTTTGTTAGCTGTCAGGAATGCTAATGTAGAGCTGTTTTCCAGATGTTATAGATCTCTGTGGTATTTGTGGATTGCTATCAGAAAGGCGTCCCGTGCAAAAACCTGCAGCTCATTTGTCACTTTCACTCTGCATGTATCTCCCTCTCTCTCTTTCCTTCTCTCTGAGGGAGGTGTCTGTTTGAAGAATGTGCTGCGGTCATGATGACCACATTTGCATGATGAACCTGAAATTTATTTGCTTATTAACCTCCCACGTTCCACATGAAGCCCCGTGGTGTCTGAAGGGGCCGTCAAATCTGTCAGCCTCAAGCCAAGCCAATTCTAGCAAGTGTCTTTTTTATTCTTCGGTGTATCTGATACATTTCAGGGTTCTTTAGTCAACCTTTGTCTTTACTAGAGCTGTATGTAGATGTCTTTTTATATCCATTTTAGAATATTATACTCTTATTATAGTCTCTGTTAAAAAACTAACTTACTGTATATTTGAAGAGTTTAGTTGCAAAACGAGATATATCCATTTTGAAAAATGTTGGTTATTTGACATTATTATTGAAGACATCAACAGTCAACTTTATTCACAGTTTCTTTACGTTAAACTATTACTTGAGCTCAGTGAAGGCCAGGGACACATATTCTTCAAATCCAGGATTTTTTTTTTTTGAATTTGATGTCCATAAATAGTTCATAAATAAGTCAAAAAGCCAAAATGCAACATATTTATCTTGACATTGTCAAACATCTTAAATTGATTAATATTAATAAAAACTATATGGAACAGTATATACAAAGATTGTTTATTAATAATAAGATTCTGAGTTAGTTAGTTGGTTAGTTTTGGCCAGAACGTACACAATATAACATAACATAACTTCTTTCTTTTTCTTTTTTTTTGCTGAGGCACCAATGACTTTAAGCAGGCTTCACTGTGGCATTTAAAGAAGTCTTTTGGATCATCAGTGGGAAAATTAACAATAATTTATCAATAGATCGTAAATATTTATAATATTCAAAAACATAATGCCATAATAGATATAATGTGACTATGGCGTGTGCCAGTAATCCAGAGCAGTCCCTGAATGAAAAGGTCGGATTACAACATACCGGCTGAGCTGTCAGAGCTAACTAACTGCAGGATGTTTATTGTTTCAACCATTCTTAACCAGCTTCGGACTAATTGTGATTAGTTATAATATAGATAAGTAAGATTAAGTTAGTTAAATAAACGACTTGTAGCTTGTTACAGAAAGAGTGGAGGCTCCTTCCTTCCACACCACTGCTGAAAACCAAACCTGTATCATCAGAGCGGGCGGAGCCGCGATTCACCGAGTCCGCGGACACAAGCTCGCCTCGTCCCATCATATTTAATGACTTATTTCACTGTAATAATAATAATAATAATAATAAGTTATATTATTATTATTATTATTATTATTATTATTATTATTATTATTATTATTATTATTATTGTTATTATTATGCAGCTGGAATGACCGGCTCCAATCCGTCATCAAAATCCATGAGGTTAGCTTGACTCTGAAGCTTTGATTCTCTGACTGACAGACGGACGTAGCCTGTGACTGACAGCTCGCCTACAGTATAAACAATTAAATGGCAAAAGTTTTTAGTTAGCCTAGTGAATCCTCTTTTTAAAAACATATGATTTTTTGTTTTGATATTATCGTTAAATCAATGAGCAGTGACTCTACTCCCAGGGGATGCTGAGCTCGCGCATATAGCTGTTCTATATATAACAGTTATATAACTGTTATATCGCACTTTGCAAAGAAACTGGTCTGGCGGATATCGCGTTTTGTGAAAAAATACATTGTGTAGTAGGCCTAAAATGTTCATTCTTAAATTGTGTTAATGGCAGCAATTCACACATAGATAAGGCTACATCTGAACAGTGATTTCCAATCATAAAATCCAAATGTCAAAAAATGGTGTTTATGGCGTTTTGCAATCAAACTCTTCATATAATATTAACCAGGGCTTTACAATAACTTTTTTTGATCACCAGCCAATGTGGCTAGTAGATTTCCAACATCACTAGCCACTCGCCATTTTCACTAGCCACACTTTTGTTGTTGGGAAAATACATTTTATATGCATAAATTTGACTATGACATGCGAAAATGACTTGTGTTCTGTCCACATGCCTCCTCATTCATTTCACTACTCTGTGTTGTGTATGAACTTGCTCAATGTGCATGAGCAAATGGGTTGTGTTGCATTGCAAATTAGATTTTATTTCAAAGAATATTTCAAACGAAATCAGTGACCGCTGATGCTTACCAAAGGATATATATATTTTGTTTTCTTAAAAGCAGCAGGACTGTGGGTGCACGATCATCGCTTTTTGTCTGCTCTATTTTAAAGAGATTTGATCGCACCAGTTGTGTTTCCTCTAGGCGCGGTTGCGTCGCGCAAGTAAACGGGAGCGCGCGTGCGCTTTTTAACAGTTGCGCGCATCACATCACCTGTGCGTGCGAGTGATCTCTCATTCAGTATTCAGCGTCTTTTTCTTGCTCGCTCGAACACAGTTATTTCTGTCAGTCATGCTGCTTCTCGATTCTAGGTTCATATTTGCATGAATACTGGCCATCCTTATTGTCCAACCCTGCTTTTAAGAAAACTACCATTTAAAAATTATTTTCAACCAGACAGAGTGGCTAGTGGCGGTGTCTGTCTAAAGCCGCCTTTCCACTGCATACGACAAACAACAAGCGACAGACCCGAAGTCATTCATTTCCAATGGAGAGTAGTCCAGGAGCTGCGTGGAGTTCCGATCATCTCTGTGTGCGGAAAATTCGGATACAATTTGAGCTGCGCGTCCGTTAAAATTTTTGAACTCCTGCGACTAGACCGTATGCGACCAGCCGACCGGATGTGATGTATTCCAGTGTTCTCCAAGCAGGTCCGTGCACGCGAAATGAGAAATAGGAGATTTTCATCATTGTTTGAATCAGAAAAAAGTCTGTATTAAAAAGCAAAACATTTATATTCCTAAATGAGTAATACAAAATATAATTTTTACTGCTGTCTCCACATTCCCTCCAGAAGTTTTTGAGGTCTGCGAGTTTCTAGTATTCATTAAACCATGGTGAACGCACAGAGAATAAAGGCTCTTTTTGCACTTTATTTCCGACACCACGAGAATCATCTTCTCCTCCATGATGCACGACAACACTGAAAATTCTGTGCGACTGCCACAAGGGGGAGTATTCCGACAGTCGTGTCCAAATATTGTGTGCAGTGGAAAGGCGGCTTAACCCGCCACAGCGGAAATCTACTTGCATTTGGCGGGTTGGCGGGTGTTAATGTAAAGCCCTGATATTAACGTTAAATTAGTTAAATGTTGATATATAATTAAGTTTGTCTTGTCTTATTACCAACTATTTTTGGCCATATTTAGAAGAAAAAGTTTGCTATTGGTTATTGTTACGGCCCAAAAACCCAAAACTGGCTCGAATAGTAACATCAAGGTTTGAGCCGAACATATAAAAGGACACAGACGCTGGAATTAACAAATTGACGTCCTGTCAATAAATCTTTAATCTCATTAGATCAAAAAGCTAATTGATGACAGGCTTTCTTTTAGTTCTCACATTAAACAATTGGTAAAAAATTTTAAAGTGATTTTAGGCTTCTATTTTAGAATTAAGAACTGCCTTTGATGCTAAAAAGAAGCTGGTTGATGCAACATTTATGTCAATATTGGACTATGTATGGCACGGTGGCTCAGTTGTTAGCACTCTCGCCTCACTGGTTCGAGTCCCGGCTGGGCAAGTTGGCATTTCTATATGGAATTTGCATGTTCTCCCTATGTTGGTGTGGGTTTCCTCCGCACAGCAAAAATTCCAGTGTTAAATATGCAGTGTAATTTTTTTTGGTGTTGTTCAGAGTTAAAACCGTTTTAATCCACGAGTGTAAGAGAGCGTATATTTAAGAGTTTTTTTTTGTTTAGTTTTTTGTTTTTTTTGTCAAACGGTGATCAAACCAGTATGTTTTATGAGTCTTGATGATTTAATAAATTATAAGATATAATAATTTAATTCTCATCAAAAGTGTACTATATGCACTCATTAGCTTATATACACATGCATAATCCATTAATGAATGAAAAGATTAATGAACATTTAATAAATCAATATTTTCAACATATTTTATCACGGCTATCTGTCACACACACCAGTTGATAATATAGGAAAAAAGGTAATATACTGTATTAACACTTTGAAGGGCAACACACACACTCCATTTTGATGTAAGAATAAACTCTTACTGTGTTAAAATGAACTATGTGAGTAATGTAAAAATTTTACATTTTAGAAAGTGCTATTTTAACTGGAGGGAGTCATATGTACACCCAAGGAGTGTTAAGTTAAACTCAAATTGAGTTAAGTGTACACTGATTTTTTTGCTGTCTGGGTGTTCCAGATTCGCCCACAATCCAAACAAATGTGCTATAGGAGAATTAAATTTACAAAATTGGCCGTAGTGCATGTGTTTGAATGATATATTAGTGTGGATGGATGTTTCCCAGTTCTGGGTTGCAGCTGAAAGGGCATCCGCTGTGTAAAACATATGCTGGATAAGTTGGCGGTTCATTCCGCTGTGGTGATCCCTGATGAATAAAGTGACTAAGCCGAAGGAAAATGAATAAAGTCTTCTTTAATCTTCTCGAGACTTTAAGGATGTTTGTATTCCATCAACAATACATAATGTATACGCATAAAACATTTTATTAATTGATTAAAAACACTGCTCATCCTCAAAAAATGAGCAAAATCCAGAAGTTAGAACGAAATAAAAGCAATAAAGGCTTCATATAATGTGCTCCTTGTGCCAGAGGGTTATTTCCAATGCCATGTTCGACATGACAGCTAGTAATTACGACAGCGATTACCGCTTCATTCAGAAATCACTGGATAGCATGTCATCATATTCCAGACCAGTGTGTAAAACTTTTTAATTAAAGTTTCTACTTAAGGAGCCTTTCCATGACTTCCTCCCTACGGTCTCATCAGATCTTACTCAAATTATTCACGACGAAAGAAAGAAACCTTTAACAGGAAAAAAAGGTGCATTAAGCTCTCGCGAATGAGACATTATTCCTAATTTCCTATAAATGTTCTTATTTAATTGACGTAAGTGACAAGGAGAGATCTATGTGTACCATTAGGCTTTGCATTATGGCACGAGTTTGTCATTCGCATTTCTCATCGCCTGAGCGAATAGCGAGAAATGTGCGTCCTTAATTAATGAATATTAATGACTTGTCAAAGGAATTTGCCTGTCAAACCGGAATTGTCATGTTATACTGTTACACCTCCATCCAAGAAAACCCAACACTGAAGGACAAAAGGCTTGATTTACTTGATTAAATCCTTGTGTAACTATTTGCACAAGTAAATTTGACTAATTTTACATAAAGTGCAATTTACTTGTCAATATCATGTCAAAAAATACCTAACGTTTACTTTGACACTCCAAAATAAATGAAGTAATAGTTAATAGATTATCTTTAGTATTGGAGTTTTTGTCCTAACCAACAGCTCGAATTGATATATTAGAAACAGCTTCTATTTCTCACTGAACAACAGAAAACTGACAATGATCACCTCAGTTACACCTCAAGTGCTTTATTCAGTGTTAAATGCTAACAATGTGGGTTTGAATGTCATTTTACATGACATTTACTACCATATACTGAAAGCAGCCGCAGATAGTTCACCTCAGATCTCAAAATAAACCGTCTGAAATTGAACTTTAGAAATAAGTGAAGTTTCATAAACTAATTTCGACAGGAGCACATGATATGATTAAGCACGCCTGGCTGCTCATCTGTAATCAGTAATAATCCAATCAGAGCGATCCAAGTTTACTATAAACGGATAATTTTTCCCAACTGCTCTATCTTCGTTTTGGAACAATCCCCCTTCCACCCCATCTCCTCCTTCTTTCCTCCCTTTTCTAAGGGGGAGCTTTCGAGACCTATCTGATCGTGGATCCCCTTATATGCTTATTGACTGGGCGGGAGCCTGGGGCTCAAGTATCTCCGAGCTCAGGGTTCTCTCCCGGGACAGCATGCCAAACCTGCTGTAAACGCTAAGCATATCTAAGTGTGAACTCTTGAAACACATATGAGTGATTCAGCATCTACATTTAATAATGTTAAAGAGGGTTAATATGTATTAAATAGATTATAAACCTTACCATTTCGTAAGTGAGGGCATATTCTGTGCTTCTGAATGGCTGTATTTAAATTTCTGTTCTGTTTCGTCTGGTGCAAACAACCAAATTACTCATCACTGTGTATCTCTTCATGAAGCGTGTTGTTAGGACACGCGGTTACATGTAACCTGCTCACCTAATGTTTACAGTGGTAATATTTATATAATTTGCTAATTAATAACCTCATGTGGAACTTATTCGGTCTCATTTCAGAGTCTGCTACTGTCCACCTGAGGTCGCATTCCGGTCACGGACGCATGCTTTCAGAGCCTTTCTGAATGAATGAATGAAATACATGGCTTTCCACCAAGGCAGCCCGGAGTGCTGAAATATAATTGGCTAAACTGGCTTTGAGCAGGTTAAGATAACCAAAACAAAGACAGCGTTCCGGCACGGAAAACACATTTTCAAAGCAGAAAATTTAACTTCAGCATTGTTTTTCAGATAAACAGGAATGTTTCTTAAATATCTGCAAACATATTATGGTATTTTTATGCTTTAGAAGAGTTAAAACCTACATACCGCACTTTTAATATTACAATTTAAAAATTATGACTGTACATTTATTAGATTTTACCACACAAAAAAAGGTTATTTATTTATTTATTTATTTATTCATTCATTCTTTCATTTATTCATTTATTTATTCATTCATTCATTCATTCATTCATTCTTTCATTTTCTTTTCGGCTTAGTCGCCACAGCGGAATGAATTGCCAATTTATCCAGCATTTGTTTTTTCGCAGCAGATGCCCTTCCGGCTGCAACCCATCTCTGGGAAAAATCCATACACACTCATTCACACTCACACACCACAGACAATTTAGCTTACCCAATTCACCTCGAACCAGCGACCTTCTTGCTCTGAGGCGAATGTGCTACTCACTACGCCACCGTGGCGCTTATTTATTTATTTATTTATTTATTTATTTATTTCACATTGAACCTCTGTTTGCTCTTGTTACCGGGGGAAACGTTCTCACATTTGACACCGTGTTATTTTAGTCTGAACGGATGAATTAACGACAGAGGCTGCAGTATTACACATCTGACGTCCAATTGGGTCCCTGTCGCAGGTTTGTGATGTGCAGCGATGTTATCTCTCTCTCTCTCCGAGGGCCTTCTTCTGTTGTTCCTCATCTTGTTATCTGCATTGGGCGAAATGATTCAAGCTGAACTCAGCGAAAAGATTAATTGGATACTGGGAAAAGTTCACATGCCTCCGGGGGAATGTGTTTCACATCTATCAATAATTTAAATGCCTAAATTTGAGGAATTCCCTTTGATAGGACCAATCGATAGACACTAGCAGGTCTATTATACTCTGTGAAAGCAATTCCCATTCATTCTCAATGCCATTTGCATGTACACAACCTTTCTCGTGGGTTAATTGTGCGAATGCTCAGAACACGCAATAAATGGTTGTCGTCAAGTCATCTGCATAGCTCACACAACTGAGTTTAAATAAGCCAAAGCACTGTTAGTGTACTTACACACAACACACTTTATAGTATATCAATTAGATGCACTTTTGTAGCTTGTGACTTCTTTATTATGGAAATTATTATTATTTATTATTATTATTTATTATTATTTATTCATCCATTCATTTTCAATCAAGTCCATTAATTATCAGGGGTCACCACAGCAGAATGAACCGCCAACTATTCTGGGCTACGTTTTACACAGCGGATGCATTCCAGTCACAACCTAGTGCTGGGAAACACCCATACACTCTCATTCACACACACACACACACATACACTACAGCCAGTTTAGTTTACTTACACCACATGTCTTTGGACTGGGGGAAACCGGAGCACACGGTGGAAAACCCATGCAAACACAGGGAGAATTATGGAAACAAATGTTAAAAAAGAATTATTATATATTATTATAAGTGTACTTTTTCTCAATTTGTAAACAAACACTAGCATCAACTATATTTGTCGAGGTTAAACCTGCTAAAGAAAAAATAAATACATAGGTCTGCATGAATGTATGAAAAAGTTTACAGTATTTTGTATAATATGAATCTAAAATCAAAACACTGTGTATAATATTTAGTTTGAACACATGATTTACTTTTTAAATTAATTTAAAAGACGCTAAAGATGCCATGTTTATGTTGATATCTCTTTTTAAATTGTTTTTCATGAAGTTTTAATATTATTTAACATTTTTCTTAGATTATTTCTTTCTTTATTCATTCACATTTATTTATTCATTCGTATTTTTTTTCTTATTTATTTATTTACTTACTTACATGCTCTATTTTATTCCTTTTTCATGATATGTGGAAAATATGAAGGTCAAAAAGTGTACCAAGTTTTAAAATTATTTTGAATTATTTTGTCAGTTTATTTTAATTTTATTTTTTGTTGTTGATAAAGCTTTAATTTATTCATTCATTTGTGTATTTGTTTGTTTGTTTATTTATTTATTTATTTATTTATTTATTTATTTAGTCATATTTATTTATTCTTATTTATTTATTTTTACATTTATTTTTTGATTTATTCTTTCAGTTTTTTTCAATCATTTATTTATTTATTTATTCATTCATTCATTCATTCATATGTATTTATTCATTCATTCATTCATTCATTCATTCATTCATTCATTCATATGCATTCATTTATTTATTCATTCATGTGCATTTATTGATTGATTGATTTATTGATTGATTGATTGATTCATTCATTCATTTTTAATTTTTTTATTCATTCATTCATTCATTCATATGCATTAATTTATTCATTCATTCATTCATATTTATTTATTTATTTATTTATTCATTCATTCATATTTATTTATTTATTTATTCATTCATTCATTCATTCATTCATTCATTAGTTTATTTATTTATTTATTCATTCATTTATTCAATCATTTATTTGTTCATTCATTCATATTCATTTATTTATGTATTAATTCGCTCATTCATATTTATTTATTTATGTATTTTATTATTATTATTTATTTAATGCTGTTTTTCATAAATGTTTCATGACATGTGGAAAAAATTAGGTTTGCAAAGTATGCCAAGTATTAATATTATTTAGAATTTGTATGTTAGTTTATTTTATTTAATTTTGCTGTTGTTGTTAAAGCTTTTTTTTTTTTTACAAATGTATTCATTTAGATATTTATTTAAAGATACATTTTCATTGTTTTGCGAATCTGTCAACATTTTAAATGGGATCATTTTGCTTATCACAACATATATTTTGTTTTGGGTGTCATCAGTCATCTGCTTCACTCACCACAACTCTCCAATAACAACCCCCCCCATCCTCCCCCCACATACGCCGCACATAGCAAACTTGAAATGACGATGATGAACTGTTCTTCATGTTGAACGCGCGCGAGAAATCACTTGTTTATCAGCAATCCGTTCTACACTCAGGAATTCTCTTTCAAAACCCTTTTGTGTTTTTGAGGCAAACAAAATAAACCAAAATGATTTCTTTTGTATGTGAAAACATCCCTCCCTCTTTTTCCAGGATGGATCTATTGATCGCAATACCCCAAAAACTCTCTTTTAAAGCAGCAAATGGACACACTTTCATGCTTTAACTATTAGCACGAAGGCCTCAGAAAGTTAACACGCTAGTCGCTAATCATTTCAGAAGCATTTCAAGCACAAAACTCTAAAACTTCACTACCGATGATGCAGCTCCTTGTAATACTTGTTAAAAAGTTCAAATATACAATTCTTCAGACATACAGCTAAAGTCAGAGTTATTTGCCTTGCTGAATTATTAGCTCTGCTGTATAGTTATCTGCAATTACTGTTTAACAGAAAGAAGATTTTTTTCAACACATTTCAAAACATAATAGTTTTAATAACTTTTTTCTAATAACTGATTTCTTTTTATATATATCTTTATTGCATTGTAATTCTACACTTCAGATAATACAGAAGTAAAATCAACATCACAACAAACATAACAAAAAAGAAAATAACCTTTACACCAACATTTATGATCTCTCTTCTTATCCATCAGTCAACACGTTTCCACATTTTAGGAAGGATTTAAAAGGTCTCCAAACTCCCTCAAAACTCACACGGAAAGAACCTATATAAACATACATGTTTTATTATAGGTTTTCATATAGTTGGCCGTTTTCCTTTATTATATGTACATATATGCACGTATATGTACATGTATATATAATATAGGAAAACGGCCAATTTTATATATGTCACATAAATTAAAAACTTATATCAAAACCTATATTAAAACATACATGTTTAGATATGTTCTTTCCGTGTGGGATATACTGTATATATTATTTGCCCTAGTAAATTCCATAACATGCCTGTACATACAAATGTTTATTTTTTTTGTTTGTTTGTTTTGTTCTTAGTTATTGCCTTGATTATAGAAAATATGAGCTAGGCATCATGCATGACAGTTGCCAAAGTGAGATATAAGCTACAGTATATAGGAGACATATTTTGTATGTACATATAGGGCTTATATGTGGATAGAAAGTAGCAATACAGTAGATACGGCCTGAATATGCACATGTATGCACCTCAATATGTGATATAATATCATATATGTGCATATATACTGCATATAGGTTTCATAAATGTGCATATATCCTCATATAGGTTCTTTCCATGTGGGAAATCTTGCATTTATCACATAATATGTAGTTTTTATTATTATTATTATTATTTTCCGATTGTCATGTTTGTAAACATGTCTTTCAGCCAGCATCCTTTACTTTGTATGCACACATTTTTCCAATTTAAAGAAATACTAAGTTTAGCTTGAAGAATACATATATTTATAAATTTACATTCAGTATTTTAATCTTGACTTCCTTGGGATATAAACGAAATTTTAAAAAAACAGAGGGGACTGGATTATTGATACAACGGGCTCTATTTTAATGATCTACAGTAGGTGTAAAGTCTGAAGCGCATATTGCAAAAGCATAAAGTGCGTGTCTGAATCCACTTTTGCTATTTTAAGGATGGAAAAATACGCTCTGCATCCCGGTGCATGGTCTAACATGGTTGTGCTTATTCTCTTAATGAGTTATGGGTGTGTTTTGAGCATAACGTGCATTAAACCAATCAGAGTCTCATCTCTCATTCCCTTTAAGAGTCAGTTGCATCGCACCATGGCGTATTTGCTATTTACATGGCGGACTTTGTAAGTGGAAAAACTGAATGCTTCACTAGCGAGAAAACAGTTAAACAGAGCATCTGCAGCAAGGATAAAGAACAAGCCTCCTCCATTCAGCCTCTTTACTTTCTCTTTACTTTACTCCTTTACTTTCACGGAGTAAGGAAACAGTGTAACAGTGGACTTTAGACCAGCTTTTAGCTGGTCAATAGTGCGGTCTATTTCAGTTCCTCAAAATAGCAACGCACAAACAATGTGCCTTAACACACCTCCTTTTCAGACCAGCACACCCATGAGTCCACAAAGTGGCACAAATAGATTTGCTATTTAAACAATGTGGAGCAAAACAGGAAAATTTGAGTTGCACTGGTCTGAAATTAGCAACAAATAGCGCCATACACGTCTTGCAGCTTATTGTGCCGGGTGTATGATAGGGCCCAAAGTATCTTCTCTATCAAATCTTTCACTTCTCACCAATAATTTATAATTTTGACACACTCCCATATACAATGATATAATGTATAATGTACCTTTAAAGTCATTTCATCTTATACAGGTGTCCGGAAGGTTTTCATTATATATAAGCAATACCACTGGAGTTATGTAAATCCACTTCAACCACTTATAATATCAGTTTCAGTCGTGTATTTATTATTTCCGATTGAGCTTCGTTGCGTTTTTCCATCCAGTCCTCCAGCTATCCAGCTGAAAAACTTATTTAATAGCTGATTTCTTTTTTCTTTGCCATGTTGACAGCACATAATATTTTACTAGATATTTTTCAAGATGCTAGTATTCAGCTAAAATGCTTAACTAGGTTAATTAGGTAAGTTATTAGGCAAATCATTGTATAACAGTGGTTTGTTCTGCAGACAATAGAATACAATAAAATGAAATATTGCTTAAGAGGGCTAATAATATTGAGCTTAAAAGTTTTTTAAAAAATAAAACCTGTTTTTATTCTAGCTTAAATAAAGCAAATAACACTTTCTCCAAAGGAAAAAATATCACAAATTCCTTGCTCTGATTCAAATTCCTTGAAAAATTCACAGCAGGGCTAATAATTTTGACTTCAACTGTATATATTTATATTCTTTCATCTCTATCTTTTTCAATGTAAAGGTCAGGACTCAATGTCAGAAGGCACGAAAAGTGAAAGTGTGTTTTTTAGTGAAGGTGAAGAGTGCCGGTGTCCGCCGTCTGCGTCTGAAGATGACGGGAGAGAAGCTGAGGTGGATTTGTTGATGTAATCCCCATATTAGTGCCACTTCATTTGAGCCCTGTGCACTAAGCCCTGGTAGTAGTTACATTTAATGAATCTCCGGTGTCCCACCTCCCTAAGCAAACAGAAAGACATACGCTGAGAAAGAGAGACAGAGAGCGCTTGTGTGTTTGTGTGTCAGTGTTAGACTGCCATCTGCTGATTGTGGTTTAGTGCAAAACAAGAGAAATCACTACATGCGTACTGCTGGTTCTATACATCCAGTCGTAGCAATAATACTGTCACCAAGATATTGTTTTGGTTGGTATTGCATCCTGTTGAGCCACAGAGCATGGATTACGATTGTTAAAGGGATAGTTCACCCAAAAAAGATTATTTATTCTCCCTCATGTGGTTGTAAATGTTTTCAGAAAACAATTTCTGTTATCTGTTGAACACAAAAGAAGATATTTTGAAGAATGCTGGTTGCTGGTGTTCAATGACTTTTACAGTGGAAGTCAATGGAAAAACTAGCATTTATTTGGTGCCTTTCTCACAACATTATTTACATTTGCACAACAGTTCATGCATTTCTCAAAACAATTAGTCGTCTGTGCACATCAGAGGAGAGGTTTCTCATTCCTTCCAACATATTGCAAATGCTTTTGGACATGCAACAGTTGCAACTCTCTGCTGTTTTATAACATTATCATTTGCTTATGTCATGTCAGTCAAAATTAACTAAACTTGTAAATGCTGAGTAGTTATTCCATATAAAACTAATAGTCTTCATTTCTTTGCTTGAGTCATCGTTACATACACAAATGTTGAACTATTTGTCAAAATCTGTCAAGCAAATTTTATAAAAAAAATTTAATCTCTTTTTCCTGAAAATATCTTCTAAATTGAACAATTTGATGAATGATTGACAGACCTGTGTATGTTGTAGGTTCAATTCCGCAATATGGTATACAGTTGTGCACAGCTCTACCCAAAGGGAGTTTATGTTTGCTGTAAATAAGGGTGTATTTTATTCTTTTGCACAGTGCTGTGAGTGAGTTAGAATTGCAAAGAGCATATGCAGTACAAATGTGAAACATATATATTCAGTGTGTTGTACTCAGATACTTCACTAAATACAGTGATGTCTATATTTACTGTAGTTTTCAACTGTACAAATAGTATATAGTGCTGTCTTGAGCATGTTCAGGAAGTGTCACCAAAATCTGACTTTTTTTTTTCATTGGAAAAAATGTACAGAGTAAACTGACATAATGAAAACATGACAAAACCATTTGACAATCTTGTTCATAAACAATGGTGTCAGGACTTTTCATCATGATGACACTGACACTTTCATTGACATGAATACTTGCTTTTGAGGAATGAGCTATCCATTTTGAGCAAGTGACACGCTTTGCAGGTTATCAACTAGGTTTTGCAGTTTGTGCTAATTGTTTTGAGAAATGCATGAACTGTTGTGCAAATGTAAATAGTGTTGTGAGAAATGCACCAAAGTGACTGAGAAAAACTGTAACAAAAACAACTCGGATCCATTTAGAACAAGCGAAGGGTGAGTTATTGATGACAGATGTTTCATTTTTGGGTGAACTGTCCCTTTAAAATATATTTTTGTGTGTGTTTGTGTGTACAACAGACAAAGAAAGGTTTGAAGGGCCGAAGGTAAATATAGTTGTCATGGGTAATTTCCTAATTTATTTAATAATATTTTTAAAATAACTAGAAAACATTCCTTTATATTAACTAATACAGCACGATTTGTTTTACATTTTATAATGAACTTATCAGTATAAACAAAAACAATCCCATTAATAACAGAATGGAGTTACACTAGTTTTTTGCCTTGACTTGCTCTTCGATGTCTTCTGCATAGTCCTCTGTCTGTCGAGTGACGGTCTTTACATTTTTTAAAAATTAGATTCATTTAAAACATTTAACTGAAACATTTAATTTCAGTTAGCTTTTTTTATAGTTCAGCAATAAAACAATTTAAAAATTCAAGTTTACATCGCATAGGATGGCGGGCCAAATGAAGGGTTACAATGGGCCAACTCTGTCCCGCGGGCCCTACTTTGGGCATCTCTGATTTAGATAGATAGATAGATGATAGATAGATAGATAGATAGATAGATAGATAGATAGATAGATAGATAGATAGATAGATAGATAGATAGATAGATAGATAGATAGATAGATAGATAGATAGATAGATAGAGAAAGAAAGAAAGAAAGAAAGAAAGAAAGAAAGAAAGAAAGAAAGAAAGAAAGAAAGAAAGAAAGAAAGAAAGAAAGAAAGAATGACCAACTTTGTCCCGCAGGTCCTACTTTGGCCATCTCTGATTTAGAGATAGATAGATAGATGAAAGAAAGAAAGAAAGAAAGAAAGAAAGAAAGAAAGAAAGAAAGAAAGAAAGAAAGAAAGAAAGAAAGAAAGAAAGAAAGAAAAAGAAAGACCAACTTTGTCCCGCGGGCCCTACTTTGGCCATCTCTGATTTAGAGACAGACAGACAGACAGACAGACAGACAGACAGACAGACAGACAGACAGACAGACAGACAGACAGACAGACAGACAGATAGATAGATAGATAGATAGATAGATAGATAGATAGATAGATAGATGAATAAATTTAGACAAATAAAGCAAAATTAATGAACTTATTAGCTGAATAAATATGAATATAGTTAATATTAAGCACAATGTGACTAATTGGTTGTTATGTGTGCGCAACATTATTTTTAGAGATAGTAAGTTGCACTGCTTTGACATTTATAACTTGCCCAATTGTTGCTAATTGCTGTTCTGTCTCCATTATGTTGGCCTTGTTTTATTCATTGTTGGTTACTAGGTTACCAATACCACCATCAAGCTGTTAGGCCGGCAGCTATCTCTGCAACTCTCACATGGTTGCCCACTGAAGCTAAGCAGGGCTGTGCCCGGTCAGTACCTGGATGGGAGACCACATGGGAAAGCTATGTTGCTGCTGGAAGTGGTGTTAGTAAAGCCAACAGGGGGCGCTCAACCTGTGGTCTGTGTGGGTCCTAACGCCCCAGTATAGTGAAGAGGACTCTATACTGCTCAATGAACACCATCTTTTCGGTGAGATGTTAAACCGAGGTCGTGATGGCCAGATCTGTCCATCATGGCCTCCTAACCATCCCAATATCACTCTGGCTTAATCACTCTGTCTCCTCTCCACCAATCAGCTGGTGTGTGGTGTGTGTTCTGGTGCAATATGGCTCATCCAGGTGGATGCTGCACACTGGTGGTGGAAGAGGAGATCCCCCCATTGTAAAAAGCTCTTTGAGTGTCTAGAAAAGCCCTATATAAATGTAAGGAATTATTATTATTATTATTATTATTATTATTATTATTATTATTATTAT
>CAIGQQ010030319.1:497286-515102 GCA_903798035.1 Danio albolineatus | reverse complement strand
TTATTATTATTATTATTATTATTATTATTATTATTATTATTATTATTCATTCATTTATTCATTTTCTTTTCGGCTTATTCCCTTTATTAATCCGGGGTCGCCACAGCGGAATGAACCGCCAACTTATCCAGCATTTGTTTTACACAGCGGTTGCCCTTCCAGCTGCAACCCATCTCTGGGAAACATCCAAACACACTCATTCACACACAATACACTATGGACAATTTAGCTTACCCAATTTAGCTTACCCAATTCACCTGTACCGCATATCCTTGGACTGTGGGGGAAACCGGAGCACCCGGAGGAAAACCCACACGAACACGGGGAGAACATGCAAACTCCACACAGAATTGCAAACTGACCCAGCCGAGGCTCGAACCAGCGACCTTCTTGCTGTGAGGCGACAGCACTACCTACTGCGCCACCGTGTTGCCCTATCATTATTATTATTATTATTATTATTATTATTATTATTTAATTAATTAATTATTAGAACAAACTGATGGAAACTCCTAATTCACGTTTGAGTTATTATATACTGTACTTTAGCAGTTTATAATAAATACTATTGTGTTTTTAATACTTCATACTACAGTAAAGTGTATTATACTGTATAGATTATAGTATTTACAACTCTGCATTGCCTGTCCATGTAGTTTTGACTATGAGAACAGTCTTACATGTGTGTAACTGATTGTAGACTTTTTACTTTTGTCCACTGACGATCGCTTCATTCATTGGCGTCCACTGCAGATCTTCTCACAGTGAGGTTTTCTAGCTCATTTCAGTATGAAAAAGCACATTGAGTTTCAATAATGGACGTATGTGTTTCTTTCTTTTCCCTCCATCTCCTGTTCAGTATTACCATGGCGATGTGTAATAGGGCATCTGTGAATAAGTGGCCGTTAGGTCTCAATTATCGCTGCGTGACCTTGCTGCTGTCATAGAAGCAGACATGTGCATTTACGCACAAAGAGCTCACCAAGATTATGGAGACTAACAGAAAAGGTCTTGATTTTTTGGAGAAAAAAACAAAGCAAATGTAGCACTGTAAGAAATCTGATCATACGTAAATTAGACAATTTAGAACAAAAAGCTACTTGCAAACTACAAAGAGCATTTTTTAAGATTAAAGGTCCTGTGAACTTAAAATACACTTGTTGTTTTTATAAGTTAGTCTCAGTATGTTATGTTTTGAGCATACTGTATCTTTAAGCTACACTTACTGGCCACTTTATTAGGTACACAAGTCCAACTGTTCGTTATCGCAAATTTCTAATAAGCCAATCACATGGCAGCAACTCAATGCATTTATGCATATGGACATGGCCAAGACGATCTGCTGCAGTTCAAACCGAGCATCAGAATGGGGAAGAAAGGTGATTTAAGTGACTTTGAATGTGGCGTAGTTGTTGGTGCCAGACGGTATTTTAGAAACTGCTGATCTATATTGGGATTTACACGCACAAGCATCTCTAGGGTTTACAGAGAATGGTCTGAAAAAGAGAAAATATCCAGTGAGCGGCAGTTCTGTGGGTGCAAATGCCTTGATGATGCCAGAGGTCCAGAAGAGCATGGACTGGTTGCAGCTGATAGAAAGGCAACAGTAATTCCTACTGAGGTCTGCAGAAGAGCATCTATGAATGCACAACACATCGAACCTTGAGGCGGATGGGCTACAGCAGCAGAAGACTACAACGGAGACCACTCCTGTCAGCTCAGAACAGGTTAACTAAGGTTATAATTTGCACAGGCTCACCAAAATTGGACAATAGAAGATTGGAAACACGTTGCCTGGTCTAATAAGTCTCGATTTCTACTGCAACATTCGAATGGTCGGGTCAGAATTTGGCATCAACAACATAAAAGCATGGATCCATACTGTGTTGTATCAACAGTTCAGGCTGGTGGTGGTGGTGTAATGGTGTGGGGGATGTTTTCTTACCACACTTTAGGCCCATTAGTACCAATTGAGCATCATGTCAACACCACAGCCTACCTGAGTATTGTTGCTGACCATGTCCATCCCTTTATAACCACAGTGTACCCATCTTCTGATGGCTACTTCTAGCAGGATAGCGCGCCATGTCATAAAGCGTAAATCATCTCAGACTGGTTTCTTGAACATGACAATGAGTTCACAGTACTCAAATGGCCTCCACAGTCACCAGAACTCAATCCAATTAAGCACCTGTGGGATGTGGTGGAATGGGTGATTTGCATCATAAATGTGCAGCCGACAAATCTGCAGCAGCAAAATCTCTAAGGAATATTTCCAGTACTTTGTTGAGTCTATGCCAAGAAGGATTAAGGCAGTTCTAAAGGCAAAAAGGGGTCCAACTCGGTACTAGTAAGTTGTACCTAATAAAGTGGCCATTGAGTGTAGTTCAAAACAGTGATAAAATTTCAATTTAGAAGATATAAACCTGATATAAACACTCAAAGCTTGCAGTTTTTCTCTTCACAAAACAAAATGCTATTGGTTGTTTTTAATAAATATGAGGAGCTACTATATGTCTTGTGTCTTAAGGTTTTACTTGCGATTACATCTAATTTCAAGTGAAAAAAATACACATTTCAAAGCACTTCACAGGACCTTTAAAGCTGAGTTAGCATGGAGTGGATGTAGGTGTAGTTATTCCGTTTTTTTAACAAGCAAGCTCTTTAATATCTCTCTCTCTCTGTATTTCATTTACTTTACCTGGGATCTGTTAGTAGGGATATTTTCTCCAGGGTGCAGCGATATTAATTTAATTTCACAATTGCTATTTCCAAAACCACTTTGCATGCTAAAATGAGAATCTCTACCTCTGCTTTAAAAATGATCAAACAGCAGGCAGTGGTGCTGAAGATGAGCGGCGCATGCTTAATTAATAAAGCATTTTAAGAGCTACATCAGCAGCTGATATGTATGTATATATGCATGTACACATATAGTTGTCTGTACATACAGTATATACAAATAGACACACGCACTCATTTCTACATTATGTGTACATCTAACTCATCGTATTACACAACAAATATTTATATTTATTTGTTTATTTCTACAAATATTTCAATAATTAAACTAAAAGATTAAAATATGAAAAGCATAATGGTGCATTTACACGGCTGATTTTCTCTCACATCAGGAAAAATGTACAAAATAGAGCATGGAAGTCTGAAATCAATCATATGTCTATCAATACAATTTAGCCTTTTCAATTTATCAGAATGCTTATTTTACTGATTATATATATCATATGCTGCTTTTTATTATTTTATCATACAAAAAATGTTAAAATAAGCTTTCGGATTTGTAGAAAAAAACTGAAATCAGAAACTATATATATATATATACAGTTGAAGTCAGAACTATTGCCCCCCCCTACCTCCGGCATTATTAGCCCCCCTGTTTATTTTTTCCCCAATTTCTGCTAAACTGGGAGAAGATTTTTTTCAACACATTTCTAAACATAGTAGTTTTACAAACTCATTTCTAATCACTGATTTATTTTATCTTTGCCATGATGACAGTAATTAATATTTTACCTGATATTCTTCAAGACACTTCTATACAGCTTAAAGTGATATTTAAAGGCTTAACTAGGTTAATTAGGTTAACTAAGCAGGTTAGGTTAATTAAGCAAGCTATTGTATAACGATGGTTTGTTCTGTAGTCTATTGAAAATAAAATTAGCTTAAAGGGGATAATAATTTTGACCCTAAAATGGCTTTTAACATTTTTAAACCTGCTTTTATTCTAGCCAAAATAAAACAAATAAAACTTTCTCCAGAAGAAAAAATATTATCAGACATACTTGAAAATTTCCTTGCTCTGTTAAACATCATTTCGAAATATTTTAAAAAGAAAAAAATATTAATCGGGGGCTAATAATTCTGACTTTAACTGTATATACACTTTCTTTGTGTGGAATGAATCAAGATGGAATAATTTCTTTATTAATTTCTTAGCTTAACGGTGCTAGATTAAAATAACAATAACAACAACAACAACAACAACAATAATAATAATATTTTAAAAACTTTTTTGTTTTTATCTAATGCTGTTAGAAAATAATAAAGGAATAATTATTACATTTTCTTTTCATAATATGAAAATGATATCTAATTAATTTAAAGAGCTCTGTGCATTGTAGTACACTAACAATGTTTCTTAAAGAATGTTACAGACCGGTAACCCTTGACTTCCATAGTAGGAAAAAAATATGCCAAATAAAAAAATTGAAAAATAGGCCCAAAGTGTGCCAAGAAAATATCCCCACAACATTACACCACCACCAGCCTGAACCATTAATAAAAGGCAGGACAGATCCATGCTTTCATGTTGTTGATGCCAAATTCTGACCCTACCGTCCGAATGTCGCAGCAGAAATCGAGACTCATCTGATTAAGCAGCGTTTTTCCAATCTTCTATTGTCCAATTTTGGTGAGCCTGTGCAAATTGCAGCCTCAGTTTCCTTTTCTGAGCTGACAGGAGCGGCACTCAGTGTGGTCTTCTGCTGCTATAGCACATCCGCTTCAAGGTTGTACGTGTGTTGTGTGTTCAGAGATGCTCTTCTGCAGACCTCGGTTGTAACGAGTGGTACAGTAATATGAGTTACTGCTGCCTTTCTATCATCTCGAACTAGTCTAGCCTTTCTCCCCTGACCTCAACAAGGAACTGCCTCAGAACTGCAACTCACTGGATGGGTATTTAATCAACTCATTACCTTCAACACTTAGTTCAAAACTCTTTTCAATTGAGTAGAATTAACTTTCAGTGAATTTTGAGTTAACTACACTCATTTCATTTAATAAAGTTGAATGTTAGGTTTTACAGTGAGAGACTGGAAAAAACTACAGGCGCCTTTAGAATGGGATAAAATAGGCACTTTGAAATATCAATACTACAGTCAGAATAAGCAAACGTATTATCACACGCCTGCACTTTATCTGATATCAACAGATTTATAGTGCAGACTTCCAGATCTCCCCATAAGAACATGAAGAAACAATCAAACGGTGCTGACTGATTGAACAGACTCCTCTCCAGCACATTACAGTATCTTGACGTCCGGATGGCGCCTTTGATCCGATACCGAGTGTAGATTCAGTTCTTATGCCGCACAAATAATGAGAAATCTAATTAAAGAGATGACACCATCAGAGAAACAGTGGCCTCGCGTGTATCTTATTAAGAGGCCCAAATCCTTAGGGAAACTGCCGGCTTTTTATTGCCAAGTAAAAGAGGGAGAGAGCAAATTAAAGCAAATCATGTTGGAAGACAAAGAAAGACAGGCGGCATTATGATGATGGAATCCAACAATGGTTAACTATAGAGCCACTGTTGATTAAGTTCAGCAAAACAGACAGTCACATGGTTGGTGTGGCATACTAGCCTTCTTAAAGGGACAGTTCACCAAAAAAAAAATTAATTACTCATTTTGTATGCTTTCTCAAGCGGTTGTAAGCCATTATCTTTGTTCTGTTGAACACAAAATAAGATATTTTGAAGAATGCTGAAAACCTGTAACCATTGACTTCCATAGTAGGAAAAACAAATGCCAGTCAGTGGTTACAGGTTTCTAGCTTTCTGCAAAATATCTTCTTTCATGTTCAAGAGAGAGCCCAGGCTGGGTCAGTTGGTGTTTCTGTATGGACTTTCATGTTCTCTCAGTGTTCATGTGGGTTTTCTCCAGGTGCTCCGGTTTCCCCCACAGTCCAAAGATATGTGGTGTAGGTGAATTGGATTAACTAAGTTTTCCGAAGTGTATGAGTGTGAATGCGAGAGTGTATAGGTGTTTCCCAGTGCTGGGTTGCAGCTGGAAGGGCATCTGCTGCCTAAAACATTTGCTGGATAAGTTAGCGGTTCATTCCACTGTGGCAACCCCTGATAAATTAAGAGACCAAGCGGCAACCTCCCACTCTCCCTCGTGAAGCGAATACCGAAGTAACTGAAATGGCAATTCACTGAAATTCCGCTAGTCCTGGCTCCAAAAGAGCACATTTCTATTGAGCCCAATATTAAAATGGCTAACTTTACAGCAAAAATAAGGTGTTTACAGCCTGGTACAAAGAACGATTTTGGTTCATATAGCTAATATAACCCTTAATGACAACTGTGAGGGGGTGAATTTTTTTATAACTCCATTTCGTTTATATTAAGTTATATTAGGTCAGCATAATTAAGGGTGTGGCCACTTTAGTGACAGCTAGGTCTCGCTGGTCGCAGTCACTTCACCTCAGGTGATTTCGGCTGATTTGCCGCTGAACTGATAAAGTTGACGTTAGAATTATCAGCCCCTCTGAATTATTAGCCCCCATGTTTATTTTTTCCCCAATTTCTGTTTAACAGAGGGCAGATTTTTTTCAACACATTTAAAAAAATAATAGTTTTAATACATAATTTCTAATAACTGAAAGGGTTTATGAATAAATGAATGAATGAATAAATATAAGTAAAATTACATATTTGACAAAACTGAGCAGACAAATTTGGCCAAAAATTATGTGTATATATATATATTTATGAAAAATATAGTTACAATTTCGAATGTTTTCTATTTGACTGTATACATTCATTCATTCATTTTCTCTTCGACTTAGTCCCTTTATTAATCTGGGGTCGCCCCACAGAAGAATGAACTGCCAACCTATCCAGCATATGTTTTACACAGCGGATACCCTTCCAGCTGAAACCCATCACTGGGAAACACCCATACACTCTTGCATTCACACTCATACAATACGCCCAATTTAGCTTATTCAATTCACCTGTAGCACGTCTTTGGACTGTGGGGGAAACCGGAGCACCCAGAGGAAACCCACACGAACAAGGGGAGAACATGCAAACTCCACACAGAAATGCCAACTGACCCAGCCAGGGTTCAAACCTTCTTGCTGTGTGGCGACTGTGCTACCCACTGCGCCACAGTGACGCCACTATTTGACTGTATAGGCGCTATAGGTGAATTGGGTAAGTTAAATTGTCTGTAGTGTATGAGTGTGAATGAGTGGGTATGGATGTTTCCCAGAGATGAGTTGCAGCTGGAAGGGCATCCGCTGCGTAAAACATATGCTGGATAAGTTGACGGGTTCATTACGCTGTGACAACCCCAGATTAATAAAGGGACTAAGCCGAAAAGAAAATGAATGAATGAATGTTGATGAAATTGAAGTAATAATAATAATAATAATAATAATACCTCTAATAATAAAAATAATTCATAATTTTTTGTAACACTTAAATGTCTTTGATGACTTTTTTCAGTTTAGCCTTTACACCAGCCAAACCCACTTGAAAAAGTATATAAGAAATAGAACTCATGAAAATATATTACTTTATCGTGATCTCCGTTGTGATAAAGGCTGTGTTGATTAGCATTGCCTTATAGTGTCAATTAGCATTGCATGCATGAAAATAAAAGTATTTATTTCTTTTTTTAATGAAGCGATTTTCTTGAACGGTTGCTTTTATTTAAAGAACTAAATATGGGATCTGCAATTTATTTTACTTATTATAATTTTCAGCCTTTTTCCAGCACTTTTGTATGTCACTCAGTTCTCTCTTTTCTTTTTAATCTTCACCTTTCTTAATCATCCATTCATTTCCATTCATTTTCATAGACATAAACAAAGGGGAAGACTAACAGAAAGAGATGGCGAGTGTATTTGGTTGTTATGCTGGAGTTGTCCTCCTAATTGCCATTCTAGGACAATCAGCAATGATTATAAGGTATCCTGAGCAAGTAATTAGCACTCTATTGTCTTATTTGATGTCTTTTCATTTTTCAAGCATCTTAATGATAGAATGCGTGTCTGTGTGTGTATGTGTGTGTGTGACTAACTGGCATTTAACATGCAACACACTGATTAAGTATTTCACCCCTAATGAAGCTCTTTTAACATGCACAGCACGATATTTATCTAGAAACTTTTCACACTTCAAGTCGAGAGAAGCGTTAATTAATGGTCAATCTGAAAACGGCTGCTCTAATTAAATAAACAATTCATTAGAAAATAAATAAACATGCAGTTTATATTTCAAGCGCATAAAAATTCATATTTGTTCTTAAATAACTGTGTGATAAATGAGAGGTAAAAAATAAGATATTGTGCTGCCCATTACATTACAAACCACAGCAGGATAGTGCTCCTTATCATGCCTCAGACGCCACATCAAAGTTCCTGAGAGCAAAGAAGCTCAGGATGCTCCAGGATTGTCCAGCCCAGTCACCACATATGAACATTATTGAGCAGGTCTGGAGTAAGATGAAGGAGGAGGCAATAAAGATGAATCCAAAGACTCTTGATG
Source organism: Danio albolineatus (assembly GCA_903798035.1). Classification (NCBI taxonomy): domain Eukaryota; kingdom Metazoa; phylum Chordata; class Actinopteri; order Cypriniformes; family Danionidae; genus Danio; species Danio albolineatus. Next base: position 506,803 of record CAIGQQ010030319.1, on the reverse strand, counting down.
AACCCTGGGAGTCCTGCAAGAACGCTTTCTTTGCCGTTTCAGATGACTTTATTAATAAGGTATTTGAGTCATTGCAGAGATGTGTGGATGCAGTCCTCCAAGCTCATGGGAGTCATACACAATATTAACTCTTTTCCACTGCACCATGACTTTATATTCTATACTGTACACTATTTCTGTTAACTGACAAGACTTTTGTCTAAGCAAAGTCAGACATTACTGTCCTAATTAAACAAATTAAAAATTATGGCATGATCATATTTTATTTAAGTAAGGAGTTTCATAGAAATCTCTTCTGATACAATATGATTAAGTCAAGTTATTATTTGTTGTTCCTAAAATTTGGATAGGGGACAAGACTTTTGTCAGGTATGGTACTTTCAAATATTTACATTTCTGCATTTAGTATATGTTAGATCCAAGATGACTTTAATACAATAGTTAAGGCAACTTTTTTTTATAAAACTTTCAAAATCTGTTCATTATTTCCATATTCAGACTTCAAGAATTGTTGTTTTACAAAGCAATCATACCTTATAGTTTTAACTAATGATTTAACAAATACGTTACATGCTGAAAGAACTCACACTAGTAAGAAACACTTACTAAGTTATACAGTACACTGTAAAAAATCTTTTTTAGAATCAGAATATATTTTCAAGTCGTCTCAAAATATACTAATATACTTGACTAAAAATACAGAGTTTAACTGTGTTACTTAAAAAATGGCTTACATTTGATTAATGTGTTAAAAAAATTTAATTAATGTTAAAAACATTTGTTGTCATGACTTTTTGTCAAATGATGTTTTATGTTTATGTACATACACACCGGAGTGTGTTAGAATTTAAGGAAAGCAAACTTTTTTAACTTCTATATGACTGTTTTTAAATGACTGTTTTAAATCCAGTTAGCTGGATTCTCATGCGTTGCTAGGTGCTAGCACTGCTGACATGTTCTAGCAAACTGTTAGTCTGATTATCCCATTGGCAACATGTCACTAGGTTGTTTACTTGCTTATATAGCACATTTCAAGTTTTGGTAACACTTTAGTTTAGGTCACAATTTAACAAACCATTAACTAACACAATACTAGCTTAATAAAATACAAATAATTAGCTGTTTAATAAATAGTAGTAAGGTAAAAGTTAGGTTTAGGTTTTGGGTAGGTTTGTGGATGTAGAATAAGATCATAGTTTATAACGACTAATGAACAGTTAATAGGGCGACACGGTGGCGTAGTAGGTAATGCTGTCACCTCACAGCAAGAAGGTCGCTGGTTCAAGCCTCGGCTGAGTCAGTTGGCATTTCTGTGTGGAGTTTGCATGTTCTCCCTGTGGTGGCGTGGGTTTCCTCCGGGTGCTCCGGTTTCCTCCACAGTCCAAAGATATGCGCTATAGGTGAATTGGCTAAGCTAAATTGTCCATAGTGTGTGAATGAGTGTGTATGGATGTTTCCCAGAGATGGGTTGCAGCTGGAAGGGCATCCGCAAATGCTGGATAAGTTGGCGGTTCATTCTGCTGTGGCGACCACAGATTAATAAAGGGACTAAGCCGAAAAGAAAATGAATGAATGAATGAATGTACAGTTAATATCTTGATAATAGTAAGGCAGTAGTTAATAGCATGAATTGTGACCTAAATTTAAGTGGTTTTAGCACTTTTAGGCCCAGTTTCACAAACAGGGCTTAGATTAAGCCAGGACTAGGCCTTAGTTAAATTAGGCTACACTTGGAGACAAAAAAATGATACTGACGTATTTCAAGACATCAAGTTATTTTGAGTTGAGACAGCTCAAACATGCAGTTTAATCTTGCCTAGCCTAAAAACTTTGTTTGTGAAACCGGGGGATAGTGTTTTAAATATACTGTAAGTGTAGTGCAGGGAGTGACACTGACAACGGAGGTGAGGATCCAATCGCAGGTTTATTGGTGAAGTCAGGTAAGCAGTGGTCAATACACACTGTAAAAAGTAATGAGTTGAATTTACTTAGAAAAAGTGTGGAAACTGATTGCCTCAAATTTCTTAAGAAAATTAATTCATAATTAATGAGTTAAAAAGCTCACTAAAACTTTATACAGGTAACTTGCATATTTTTGTATATATATATATATATAACTACAAAATGAGAGTACTCTGAACTTAACAAGTTAACCAAACTTAAGTATACACAACTCAAATAAAACAGCAATCTTAACTGCACTGCTTGTTCATTTTACTAAGAAAATGTGTGGAAACTGATTGCCTTACATTTCTTAAGTAAATTGTTCTCAAAACACTAAGTTAATTAAACAAGACAGACAACAGATTGGCAGAACACTAAAACATTTATTTGTTCCATAACACAATTTCAGAGTCACAAGTCACAATGAGGACATTTGCCCATAAAACATAATTTTACCTTTTTCTTTTTTGTTCATGGTGAAATGCACAAATAAACAGTACATTGAACACTGTGCAAAGCTTAGTGCTGTAAAAAATCATTTTTCAACAAAGCAGAAAAATCTCTTAAAACTCCATTATAAAACCACTTAGGTAAAATGTCACGTCCTCATCATTAAACAATATGCACTCTCCATTTTTTTTTATAGTACAGAACATTTTAGTTCTATTGATTTAACATTCTTTTGAAGAATAAACATTCTAAAACCAACCACTTAAAGGTACAGTTCACCCAAAAGTAAAATTATAAACACCGTTTACTCAAGTGGTTTCAAGTCTTTTGGAGTTTCTTCCTCCTGTTGACCACAAAAGATATTTTGAAGAATGTTGGGAGCCGGTAAACTGGTGGGAACAGGCAATCCAGAATCGTAGTCAAAATAACAGGCAGAAGGTCAACAAGGCAGGTAGCAGGCAGGGATAAACAGACAAGCAAGGCGATGATCAAAACACGATAAGACAAGACAAAGGAAACGCGTTGTAATGTCACTTACAGTAAACAAGACTCAGCAATGACTGTGTGTGTTTGTCCTGCTTTTATAGTGCAGTAATCAGTCCAGGAGCAGCTTCAGCTGTGACAGTTTAATCAATGGTGACATGGAGCAGGTGAGTGTGTGTTGCATGACTGGATCTGTAGTCTGTTTAAAAGCATATTTGTAGTTCATTAGATGTGTGTGTGTGTGTGTGTGTGTGTGTGTTTACCTGCGATCTCTGGCTGTTAGATCGTGGGTGATCGTGACAATAAGAACAGTGTACATTTTCTGTTTCACCCAAGACAAAGGTTTATTTGCCAAAATATATTGACCGTTCTGAGATATACTGACCGTATCTAATCGTAACTAAAGTCAAACCGTCCTTCAGAAGTGATTTTCAGAAAACATCGCCCTGCGGTTTAAACCAACAGTGTCCTCCAGCTCAAAGAGGACACACTATCCTTCTGAAGAAACATGACGCAACAGTAAAGGAACAACCTGTCTGTACTTTATTTGTGCCTTTTTGTGTCATTGTTTAGGGCTTTTCAGCATGTTTTTCTGTCCCGTTGGATGGCCTGTGATTATATGTGATCATTGCACAGGGTGTGGAGGTAAAGGGCGAGTCATTACGCAGCCGCCCGAGCAGAAAACGAGGGCAGCAGGATGGCATCCCGCCATGCCTCCGCTGGTCGCACAGATGCACACTATGATTAATATTACCACACACACACATACACACACTGTCCTTCTCTTCAGGTAGCCCAAACATGCTAATCACTGACTGTTGATGTTAAGGAGTGGGGCAAGTTGCACCATCTGCCATATGGTGGCGAGTAAACACTCTTTAAACGGCTGGCGTGCCGAAAGGGGGTCTTCGTCACAATCCTGCCAGCTCAGGGGAAAAAAGCGAGAAAAAAAATGACCAAAACAAAGTCACTTAAAGCGCTGAGCACACAAGAAGAACCCAAGCTCACCTTGAGTCTGTCCTCGGTAAAGGCCAGGTGAGAACAAGAAGAGATTTGTAACTCAATTAACCTTCCTTCACCTTTTCAAAGTTCCTAAAATCCCTCCTAAAGTCACCTTTTAAATTCTGTTATTTTCTAAGTTATGGCCCGAGCTGGGCAGGGCAACAAATCTCCTCCAGTTTGGTGTCAGAGGATAAAGTGACCTTAAAGTATTTGGACATTTAATACAAAATATTTATGCATTCAGTAAAAATGCATTAAGTTGATAAAAAAATGACTAAAATACATGTTACACGACACATTTTAAATAATAACTAACAGTTTAGATTAAGTACCAATTCAAACTATTGGGTTATTATGTGCTATTAAGATATTAGATATTTACCTGCTGAAAAACACTATTTAAACCAGCACTGGTTGGTTTGTTTTAGCTGGTCGACCAGTTTGGTTTTAGAGGGGTTTTGGCCTATTCCAGGCTATTCTTAGGCCCCGTTTACACTAATGCGTTTTCGTTTTAAAGAGCCCATATGGTGGGTTGAGAACGGTTAAATTTCACTTTTTGAAGTCCCAAACAACAGGATGATATGTATGCAAGGTTAAAAAACCCTTTCGATGTCTTATAATATCTATTTATTTTTACCTCATTTTCCCACCGACTCCCATATGAATCGTCTGAGCGAGTCTTTTTCCCCAAGCACCTCCTTTCCGTGACGCTACCACGTCACGTCACCACGTCACGTCCTTTACGTGACAGCAGCCAGAACATATTGAAAACAAATCACTGCTTTTGTACAACAGCGTATTGCTAAATTCTTCATCATAACAACAAACATTCAGTAATAATTAACACTTCATGGACTATTGTAAGCCAACAAATAGTTTCATTCGGCAGTAAGCTAAACGGCTACCGCTACATGCTGCACGGAGCAAACACAATACAGACAACTACATCCATATTTACCTTGTTACAGTCAACACGACTGGAAGAACGCGCTGGTCCAAATAAACTGGGTATTGATCCATCCTTTAACAACAACCGTGCAACAAATCCCGCGTCGTAAGCTGGTAGATTTGTGTAGCTCTCTTCAGAGAGATGACGTGAACACAGCACCGTGTTGGGGATGTAATTCTCAGGTATTTTACGAAAAAACCTCAACCACTCCAGGTAGGGAAAAGAGATTTCCAGGTAGGGAAAATAACACAGCTTTTCCCTCGCACTTCAGAGCACAGCGTCCGCGGGTCATGATTTAACCGGAATGCCGATAAGTTTAGTAAAGTTAGCAGAAGTCGTGTTTTCCGGATCAATAACTCATGACCGAAACATTGTTCCTACACAAATAGCACCTCTTTTCAACCGTCGCAATGTATACAATCACCTACAACCTTATTTTCCTAAAAATGAGCTTTGCCTACGCGCTGGACGCATCATATTAAACTCTGCGCAGGCGGCAGAGAGACCGGTCTTTAGGGACCGTCTACAAAGAGCAAAACGCGAAAACCAATACTGCAAAAGCTGTCAATAACTTCTCTCTAAATGTTTATACTGCCATTAAACAGTATAAAGATTTACTTAGAAATTACTCAGATCACACGTCACTGCTGTCCCGCTGGTTATGCTACAACACTTACTGCAATACAGTGCTTGTTGTCTTCCACTTTTCCTTCCTGTCTGTGGGCAGGGCCGGGCAGTTCAAATTTCCCGGGTCTGCGCACGCAACTATTATGTTTCGCGTTGACGTCAAGCCGAAACGGCTAAAGACTCATTCTAATAACGATTCATTTAAACAACAATGAGTCGACTCTTTTATATATGAATCAATCGTTTTAAACACTTTGCACTTTCAGATTTAAGCCTTAGCTGGACATTTCACTTTACTTAGAGCTGTGTAACACACTGCATGGAAGGTCATTTTCAAAAATCCATAATATGGGCTCTTTAAAACACATAAGTTTTGCTACGGTTACGCCATCCGTCCACACTACGCCGGAGTTTTCGAGCCCCGAAAACGGAGCATTTTGGAAACGCTGGAGAGAGCGTTTTCATTCTGCCGCTGCTCCATCTCAGTGTGGATGGGGGAAACAGAGACGTCTGAAAACGGAGGTGTGGCTGCTGGACACAGAAATGGGAGCGTTGTTTGAATTATTGTCCTTTTTAGGCGCTATTGTGCAGTTAAACTCTGCCCTTTTTTACTACAACAGCTTCATATATTCGCAAGAGGCAAGCTATTGTTCAAGCACTCACTAATCGCTCGCGTTTCAAGTGGCGTAAGCCCTATCTAGAACGGCGGTTTTGGGTTACACCGGGAAGAACCAGCGAGACGCATGCTTCCTGTTTATACTTGAACGTGCATGCCCAGAGTGCGCGAATGGTCACGTGATATACGTTTTTGGTGGAGTAGTGTGGTGGGAGATATGTTCAGAAACACTGGGTGAAACGCTAGTGTGGGCGCGGATCGTTTTCAAGCTAAAACAGCGTTTTAAAACTAAAACGCACTAGTGTAAACAGGGCCTTAGCTGATCAGGGGTGCGTTTCTGAAAACCATCGTTAGCCAACTAAGGTCTCAAGTTCCGTCGTTACAAACATAGTTCACTGATTTGACGTTTCCCAAATCCGTCGTTTCAATGAACATTCGCAAACTGCGTCACAAACTTGTGCACTTGCAACTTCATCTCTGGAGCTGTAGTTAGAAACATAGTTCCTGGCTGTGTTCTATTCCCCGTTATCCCCCCTATGCCCTATTCCTTTAGAACATTCTAACATTTAAACTTGGAATAATTTTTAAAAAAAGCATTAAAGTCAGCGATCTTAGGTGTAATTTGCTAAGTATTTTTACAGTTCAGTTTTAGCGATCTTTGTGTTTACAATGGCTTTCCCTTCACACTTTGAAAAATTGATGTCATTTTGAACACAGCCGAGCGGACTTTATGTTACGTCTCCAAAGCTAGTATATTTTTTACAGTCATTGCTCGAAAGCTTGTGAAAACAAAAAACATAGCATACGTTAATGCTTTTATTTTATAGTAGGTTATTTATTAAAAAATGTAGCCTACTGTATGTGACATGGGCCTGTTGGTTAGAACATTTCTGCAGTGGTTTGCATTTGTGAAATTGTTAAAGTAGACTTTTCAAAAAAAAAAAAAAATCATCATCTTAATCATTATTATTATTATTATTATTATTATTATTATTATTTGTATTATTATTATTATATATTTTCTTAATAATTAGCCTCATTATTTGTTTATTTATTTATTTATATGAATTTTATATGATATTACAATACGTGTTAGCTTTTGTAAGTGATTTACACAGGCCATGTATGTGCAGTTTACATACATTTCAGTTAATATAAAAAAAAATCTCTAAAACCAGGCTGGTCATCCAGCTAAAACCAGTTAACCAGCTTGAGCTGTTTTTTTCAACAGGGTTAGTAGCACTTATGAGGTATGATCATATTTTACAACCCTAATCACACCCAATACCAATTCTGTCGATGCAAAATATTACCTCACTAACTATTCATTAGTAGCAAATTAGTATTTTATTGAGCTAAAAGTCGTAGCTAATGTTAATAGCGAGAATTTTACCTTAAAATAAAATAAAGTGTGACGCTATATAGCAGGGATCACCAATCTCGGTCCTGGAGGTCCGGTGTCTTGCAGGGTTTAGCTCCAACTTGTCTCAAAACAACTGTCTGGATGTTTCAAGTATACCTAGTGAGAGCTTGATCAGCTTGTTCAGGTGTGTTTGATTAGGGTTGGAGCTAAAATCTGCAGGACACCAGACCTCCAGGAACAAATTTGGTGACCCCTGATATATAGATTTTAAAAAATGAATGCTTTTTAAAAGCTTAAGGTTTTAGAACTATTTAGTTCATATAGTATCTGTTACTGTTTTTTAAGGAGTATTTTAAAGCACTACTAGCATTACTAGCACATTATACATTGGTAGCACATTATTTGGATGGATGGATGGATGGATGGATGGATGGATGGATGGATGATATACAGAGAAATAAATCTGTAAAATAACTGAAAAAGTACTGGCTGTACTTGACTTCTAGTTGATCATTTGGTGTTAGAAGTGGCTTATATGAAAGGCCTCTAGATTACGCGTAAATAAACCAAAATAACCATTACCAAAATAAAATATGATCATGCATTGATGTTTAATTATTTAATTAGGACAGGAAGGTCTGACTTTGCTTAGACAAAAGTCTTGTCACTATACAGAAATAATGTACAGTATAGAATATAAAGTCATGGTGCAGTGGAAAAAGAATGAATATTGTGTATGACTCCCATGAACTTGGAGGACTGCATCCACACAATTCCGCAATGACTCAAATAGCTTACTAATAAAGTCATCTGGAATGACAAAGAAAGCGTTCTTGCAGGACTCCCAGAGTTCATCAAGATTTTTTGGATTCATCTTTAATGCCCCCTCCTTCATCTTACCCCAGACATGCTTAACAATGTTCATGTCTGGTGACTGGGCTGGCCAATCCTGGAGTATCCTGACCTTCTGTGCTTTCAGGAACTTTGATGTGGAGGCTGAAGTATGAGAAGGAGCGCTATCCTGCTGGAGAATTTTCCCTCTCCTGTGGTTTGTAATGTAATGGGCAGCACAAATGTCTTGATACCTCAGGCTGTTGATGTTGCCATCCACTCTGCAGATCTCTCGCACGCCCCCATTCTGAATGTAATCCCAAACCATGATCTTTCCTTCACCAAACTTGACTGACTTCTGTGAGAATCTTGGGTCCATGCGGGTTCCAGTAGGTCTTCTGCAGTAATTGTGATGATTGGGATGCAGTTCAACAGATGATTCATCAGAAACATCTATCTATTTACAAATGATCAACTAGAAGTCAAGTTATTATTTGTTGCTCTTAAATCTGGGATCGATGACAAGACTTTTGTCAGGTAGTGATACAGTAGTTTACTAATCTGTAATCTTTATTTGCGTGTTTCATCACTGCATTTTGTTCATAATTATGTTTTGTAGACAGACAATGCATGGAAAGCCCCTCGGAGCATCATCGGTATGCAGATGAATTCAGTTGTGTACGTTTGGCGTCTTCCAGCATTTCCAGTCAGGGTTGTGTCGTAAGCGCTCGGTCAGTGAACTGAAGTAAAGAGCTTTGGCTGTAGTGTTGGTCAGTGTGAGCGTGGTGGTCTTATCACTGAAGCGTGTCCTGGCGTGATCAGTGCAGCCCCTCGGCCCCTCACACACAATACTGCGCTCTTATCAGCACCACAGGCCTGAATCACCACAGCTCCTGCACTGCCGCGATACACACACACACACACACACGCTCACACACACACACACACACACTCTCTGAATCTCTGTTTCTGCTCTCCTCTGCTCAGTTGTTCTCTGCTCTTGTTTCATTCATGCTCTGTTCATTCATGTCTCTCAGGATGTGTTTTATCATAGTCGTCCACCTGTTGTCTGAGCCTGTGACCTGAACACTGAGCTGCCATCACAGCCAAAACAAAAAGAGAAAAACAGGAACATATTTGAAAGGATACACTACAAAAAAAAAGCAACAAAAAAAACCCAGGAATTGTCCAATCCAATCCAATCCAATATAATATAATATAATATAATATAATATAATATAATATAATATAA
>CAIGQQ010030319.1:419544-432500 GCA_903798035.1 Danio albolineatus | reverse complement strand
TTTTAGATATAATTTAGTATTACCAGGTTAAAAGTAGCAACAGTACTGTGAGGATTAATGAATCTGCATTAGCTGCTGTGTTGGGTTTGTTTGTTTACAATTGTTCATTTATACACATGATAATGCTAAAATAACTATAACATCTATTAGTTCGGCGCCACGGTGGCCTAGTGGTTAGCACGTTCGCCTCACAGCAAGAAGGTCGCTGGTTCGATCCCCGGCTGGGCCAGTTGGCATTTCTGTGTGGAGTTTGCATGTTCTCCCCGTGGTTGCGTGGGTTTCCTCCGGGTGCTCCGGTTTCCCCCACAGTCCAAAGACATGCGGTACAGGTGAATTGGGTAAGCTAAATTGTCCGTAGTGTATGTGTGTGAATGACAATGTATGGATGTGTTTCCCAGAGATGGGTTGTGGCTGGAAGGGCATCCGCTGCGTAAAACAAATGCTGGATAAGTTGGCGGTTCATTCCGCTGTGGCGACCTCGGATTAATAAAGGGACTAAGCCGAAAAGAAAATTAATGAATGAATCTATTAGTTCTTGGTAACTTACAGTGTTTTAACTATTGTTGACGAACATAAAGTGGGATTTGAATAATTCCTTAATAGTTCCTGAATATTAACTAACTTATCTAAAACAATATGTGCTGGTAAAGTATGTTGCTTTGTAAGTTCTTGAATTCTGGCATAAATAATCACATTAAAAGCTAAATGACTTGTATAAATAGTTGTTTAACAACTTCAAGTCAATGTTTAAGTTAAAAAGCTGAATATATAGGTCTAAAACACTTAAAATAACAACATTAAGTTTCAATTCATCAGCATAATTGTGACGTTGAGTCTTTTTATAATAGACCCTTTTCACATTTCCGGGTTTCTGGTAATGACTAGAACCAGTGACATTCTTGCTGTGAGGCAACAGTGCTAACCACTGGGCCACCGTGCCACCCATATAGGACAGGAGGATAAGTAGGTGTGGAAGGGGGTATTCTTCAAAACAAAGATGGTTGTGATATTGTACTTAGGGTATTTATAGTGACTTAGGAATCGTCTGATTAGTGAATCATAAATTGAATAATGCGGGACCGGCTGCGAGCAATCATAAGCACTTGATCCTCTCGAAATTAGTTTATAAATAAACTTCACTAATCAAAAAGCGTTCACAAATCAGATAAGCTGCATCCCAAATGACACACTATACACTATGCACTTATGCACTATGCACTTACACACTCAACAGTATAGTATATGTATGTAGTGCTGTCCCAAATGGAACACTAATACCTTTTTTACTAAGCGGAAATTCAAACCGTTTCCCTGATGACTTTTGACGGTTGCCAAATTAGAGAAATAAATGACCAAAATTCCAAATAATACCTGGCATGATTATAACCGCATTCACCATCGGAAGGCGCTATAATCACTCTCGTAGGAGAAATTTGCTTTCACAATCAAAAATAAATAAAGTTATCCAACATGTGCGCCCCTTCCGTTACGTGCACGAAGCTCCGGTCGTTGAGTGCGTGAAGTGTCCATCATTACACACTTCATATTACCAGTGGAATGAGTGCATCATCCGGGTAATTAAAGTGCACTTATTATTGTTACAGTTTTCAGTGTGAACGCACTTATTACACTATTTATACTACAAAATGGCGTAGAAAAGTGCACAAGTATGCGATTTGGGACGCAGCTATAGTCTTGGTTAACCAGGTTACGGCTTTTTTACTGTAGCATTTTTACAGTTTTTTACCATTGAAATCACAGCCATTTTTTACCATGTTTGTCACCAAAAAAATAATAATTTTGCTAGATGAAACACAGAAAGTTATGGCCTTAAGACTTAAAATCACCCCAGAGTGTATGAAAAAATCCCCAACAGTACATAAGGGTTATTGTAGTTATTTATTTACTTTTTTTTTTTTGCATGTTCGAAATAGTCTAAAGTCTAAAAAAACTGTTGAAAATAATAATTAAAAAATAAAAAACAAGTATTTTTAGATAGTTTTTTCTTCTCAAAAACAGTCATTCATCTGAATCTGAAACCCGATTAAATTCCATTCTGCCTCCCCCGCAAAGTCAAACACACGTGCAAATCACATTCACACTTTTGAAAATCCCCCAGTAATGGGTTCAGGTTAGTGACCTCGCTGGTAAACACATATTCAAATTGTGTGGCGAGTGTTAAATTATTGACATCTCAATGAATATGCAGATGCAGTGAGGATGTGCGGGTGCGAATGTGACCCGAGCGCTTTCAGTTTCCAGTCTGAACAGCCTCTGATAAAGAACGTTTTGAGTTTTGTTGTGATGCTCTGTGTGCGTTTAGCGTTATTATGTTGTCTGCTTTTAATTTGCTTTGAAGCGATTGTGTTGCTCGCGTTCCCCTGACAGACATTGTTAGAGAAGCAGTGTTCAGCGTCCCTCGCGGAGGAACTGAGGTTTTCTTCTGTTCATGTTTCATTTGTTTGCGTCGTTGATCTGTTGGGAATGAGGATGTTCTGGATAAACGCGCTGCTACTGTACTTATTCAAGCTGCTCGGGTGAAAGAGACTCTTATTCTGACTCTCGGATTTTGTATTCTCAGGAAATATTACACTTCTTGCAAAGCAGAGTTGTATTGTTTCTTTCATTTAATTTATTCCTTCAATTAGTCTCAGCCTTTTAATGCATTATTTAAATTTTCATTTATTCATTCATTCATTCATTCATTCATTTTCTTTTCGGCTTATTCGCTTTATTAATCTGGGGTCGCCACAGCGGAATGAACCGTCAACTCATCCAGCATATGTTTTATGCAGCGAATGCCCTTCCAGCTGCAACCCATCACTGGGAAACACCCATACACACTCATTTACACACATACACTATGGACATTTTAGCCTACCCAATTCACCTGTACCGCATGTCTTTGGACTGTCAGGGAAACCGGAGCACCTGGAGGAAACCCACACGAACACGGGGAGAACATGCAAACTCCACACAGAAATGCCAACTGACCCAGATGAGGGTCAAACCAGCGACCTTCCTACTGTGAGGTGATTGTGCTACCCACTGCGCCACCAATCTTAGATATCATTTGTACTGTACATAACAAGAATAGCAAAAAATTGCCAGTTATAAAACTTATATTTATATATAGTATATTATCAAATAGAAGAGTGGTGCGGTGGCGCAGCGGGTAGCACGATAAGGTCTGAGAAAAGTGCACTATAAATAAAATGCATTATTATTATTATTTTGTTAAATATCTAGAAGTAAATATGACATCACAGCAAAGACAAAAAATCGTTTCTCCTTTAAGCTGGATTTTTACTTTCGCCTGGCGCCGCATCGCGCACCTCCGCTGACTGCGCGCACCTCGCGAAACGGATGAGGCTTTTATACTTGCCGCGTTCGCCGTTGTGATATTCTTTAAAACGAAAGGAGGCGGTCAAAAGAAACTGACCGTAAAGTCAGACAGGTAAACCGAGAAGTAGAAAGTTTCAGGAACTACGTCATATCATTAATTTTAATGATGTTTATTAAACTAGTTATTATTTATAAAGATTTTTATAACCATTCAAGATTTTTTTTTATCAAACTTTGATGCATCACTTGCTTTTGTTCATATCTTGGACAGTTTTACCTATTAAAGTGTATTAATATTAATGACAAGAGAACATGGGTTTCTCTACAAATATATATTCTTTATTATGGCAAGAATAAGATCAGGAAAAGTACACTTAATAAAAAAATACAGATGTTTTTTTTAGATGTAGCCCGCTCCACAATTCACACATTACTGTCTGGCTAGTTTCTGCCCTCTACTTATGCTAAAAAGGCTGTAATAATCCAACATTCCTAACCATTATCACCAATAAAGCCTAGAAAAACAGGGCATCATGTTGTAAACTGATAGGTTCAAATATTTATTTCCAGTTATCAAAGACATCATTAGTTCCTTAATTATAGTTTTGTAACTATTAAACTGTTTTAAATTCAATTGTAATATATACATCAGTGTTAAACCTATAAATGGTGAAAAAACATATTCTGTAATTGCGTACATGGGTCTCCACTTTTTCCTATGGTCTCTTTGGCTTTAACAAACTCACCCCTTAGGTTTTTCCAAACCTTTTAACAAAAACTTGCCTCCTTTCTCACTGCTGTTGCAATTTCTAGCCAATAATTATAATTATTGATCACCTGGTTATCTCTATGATCACTGATCATAAATATGTCTGTACAGTCGTACCTGTTTCAGACAAAATCTCTTCAAGGTGTTTCATATTTAACTCAATTCAGACGAGGCGCCACGCGCACTGTTAGCTCGAGTCTCAAAAAATACCATGCTCTCTGCCAGCCAAAATCATGTCGCGCGCACCCAAAGCGAACGTCTGCGATGACATCATATTTGCCGCGCACACTCAAGCGAACTAGCGGACGCGTCAAGTATAAACCAGGCTTTAAACAGCATTTTTTTTAAACCCAGGCTCATTCTGAAAACGTACTCCTATATACATTTCTGGAAAGCACCAAATACGTCCCAGGAGGTATGTTTTTTTATTGTTTTTGTTTTCGCGAATCCCCGAAGCCGATGTGTACACTTTTTCAGATCTCAAATTTCTCTCGTGAGTGCCATTCACGCCTGCTGTTGGGGTGTAAGTCCTCCTTAGGGAAGGCCTCCTCCTTCGCTAAACCCAACCAACAGTGTTTTCAAAAGCTATCCAGTAAAAGAAAACCCTGATATTTACTTGTTTATTTTACGTTATGGCTTTTGTTTTAGTCTTACCTGCTTTCTGGAACCGTTCTTCACCGGACTTGAACCCCATCATCGCGGTCAACTCCTCTCTGCGTCTCAAGTTCGCTGACTTTTTTCAATTAAAATAAATTCATATACAATTTTATGCGTTAAAACATATTACAACATACCTCAAAAGATGATTTGGAAACAAAATATTAAAGCTGTTCTAGTTAATTCCTTTAAAAACTGTACATGCCTTGTCCATTAAAATCTTGTGCAACTCTCCCAACATGTTCTCATTTTTATAATATACATACAGTACATTTTTTTCCACATATCCTTCCATTTTCTGACGTACATGACGAGCCATTGGACAAACTGATAACTTTGGGAAAGCCGTCCATACGGAAATAAGCGGTCAGCTGGTAAACATGAAAAGGAACGACATCATATCGCCTCGTAGCGTTCGTTTTAAACATGAAATGCGGCCATACATGCTTCTGGCTACATAATTTGTGATCTCCAGAAGTGTATATAGGGCTACATTTTCAGAATGAGCCTATGTTGGCATTTTTCTAGCACTTTTTTTTTTAAACAGCACTATTTTTTTTAACAGTTTATCCTGTTATTTTAGAATACAATATTTTTTTAAAGAAATAAAATGTAGGACTAATCATTTGGAACAGTCTGTGTCTTTCAAGTAGCTGTATTTCTTTCAGGAAAGTAAATAGTAAATTTATATTTCTCTTATCAGCACTTTTTTGTGTGTGTGAGAGAGTGAGCGAGAGTGGCACACTTCATACTTCATGGCAGAATTTCTGAGAGCACTATAAAAGTTTGATGTTAATGAAGGTGAAGTGGGATTGGAGATGACAGGTCCACTCTCCTCCGCTTCCCCCTGTCTGACTCAATTAGACACCGGATAGAAAAAACTCCACATTTCACTCAGATGAGGTGCAATCTCACAAAACTTGCTTACCCGATTTTTTTAGAGTACAGTTTTTACACTCTTCTTCACAGTGTGAACAGCATGACCCTGCTGTTTAAATATTCAACACACTGTAAGCATAAAAAATATGAGTAAAAATAGAAAAGATTATTATTTTTTGGCCTACAAACAGGTTAAAACAGATTAAAGGGGACCTATTATGCAAAAATCACTTTTATAAGGAGTTTAATCACAGTTGTGTGGCAACAGTCAGTAAATATAGCCAGCTTCTAATGCCAAACATTAATTTATTCTATTTTTTAATCAAACTGGATTAAAACTGTCAGCAGAAACATTTTGATTGACATTCTCTCTTTGTACGTGTCATCAGAGGGGGGGAAACCCCTCCCATTAGTCTCTTACTCATTAGCATAAACAGCCCTAAGTGAGAAGCAGCCATCTGCCATTAGAGTTTTTTTGTTTTGAATATGCTGACACCATAGACTGTAAAAAAATATGGACGTAGTATCCGTGACGTCACCCATAGGTTTCTGATGAACCCAAAAGAAGCTACTAGTAGGCGTGGCCAACCGTCGCCATTTTGTTCGCGCGTCATCGCAGCAACCGAGGCATACCAAACAAGGGCAAAGAGGCGGAGCGTGGGCGGAGCGTGAGCGGAGCTACAGGACGCATGCTGGCTTTTAGCTAAGGGCTTTCTTATGGGAGAAACACATAATATTTCATTACCTGCGACTCGTTTGTGTTCTGACCACATGTGCTTGGTTGTACACTATATCAATAAAGTGTTTAGTCTGTTAAAAAAACTGTTGTAATACATCAAGCCACTTAACATCGTTCTTAAGACGTTTTTCAACAGGAAGAAAGTGCGGATTACATCCAAATACTTCAGATATAGTCTGTGTTAGTAAATGCAGGGCTATTTAGGAAATCCAGGCAGAACACTGTATGACAACGCTTCAAATGGCGAATTTATAGGGTACAGCTGATCAATCTGTCAGATTCTGGAGTGCATTAGAGTTCTGAAGAACATTATAAATCATAAATTATCCTAAATAAAGCAATTACATTTATAGAGATGGTATAAGTGTATAATTTCACTCACCTGGGAAACGGAGGCCACGTGAATGGTTTGTGAGTACAATTAAGCGCACACAGCATGCCATATGATCTGATAATTGCAGGAAATAATTCCAAAAGGCAACTGACTGTGTAAAGCCACATAAAACAACACAAAAATACGATGAATCAGGCGGAATCGTGACGTGACGGCGACCAGCGGGACTAGCTGTCACTCAAGTGGCCACGCCCTTAATTATGCAAACTTAATTTAGCTTAATATAAAGTAAACGGATGAGTTATAAAAAAATTCACCCCCCTCACAGTTGTCATGAAGGGTAATATAAGCTATATGAACCAAAATCGTTCTTTGTACCAGGCTGTAAACACCTTTTTTTCTGCTGTAAAGTTGGCCATTTCACCAGTGGGCTCACTAGAGATTTGCTCTATTATGGAGCCAGGACTAGCGGAATTTTCGATGAATTGCAAGTTTTAGTTACTTCCGTATTGGCTTCCCGAGGGAGAGCGGGAGGTTGCCGCTTGGCTGACACATGTGTATGTAGCTCCGCCCTCTTTTGAAAAGAGCACAATCTCATTTGAATTTAAAGCGACAATCACCAAAATTATATTATATTATTATTTTATTTTTATTACTATATTATAAAATTATATTATAGGTGCCACGGTGGCGTAGTGAGTAGCACGTTCGCCTCACAGCAAGAAGGTCGCTGGTTCCAGCCTCGGCTGGGTCAGTTGGCATTTCTGTGTGGAGTTTGCATGTTCTCCCCGTGGTTGCGTGGGTTTCCTCCAGGTGCTCCCGTTTCCCCCACAAGTCCAAAGACATGTGGTATAGGTGAATTAGGAATGCTAAATTGTCTGTAGTGTATGAGTGTGAATGAGAGTGTATTGATGTTTCCCAGAGATGGGTTGCAGCTGGAAGGGCATCCGCTGCGTAAAACAAATGCTGGATGAGTTGGCGGTTCATTCCGCTGTGGCGACCCCGGATTAATAAAGGGACTAAGCTGAAAAGAAAATAAATGAATGAATTAACTTATGGTACATTTAATGTTAACAAGCATGCATTTGGATTTTAATAACACATTAGTAAATGTTGAACTACAATTAATAAATGCTCTACAAGTATTTCTCACACTCAGTTCATGCTAGTATTAACTAATGAAACCTTATTGTAACGCATAACCCGGCCAGGTTTTGCTTTAGGAGTGCATTACGATAAAAGTATTGGACAAATGCAAATATCATCACAATATTTTCCCAACCGAATTGTGTGGATATCCTGAACTTGTTGACTACAACTAAAAAGAAAGGTGTTTTTCTTTGGAGAGCAAGGACTGGGAGCCACATCTGACGACCGACTGTATCTGCATGAATTGAGACGAAGCCCTGCTGCAGGAGCTCTGACACTACTGTCCCGATTCAACATCCCATACACCAGTCCTCATAGCAAAAAACAGCTCTCTCGCTTTCTCTGTGTGTGTGCGTGTGTGTGTCTCCTGCGCCTCTAGGGGCCTCCACTTATTACCCATGATGCTCTGAGAGAGTGAAACCCCCTCCATACCCTAATCTCAGACATGAAAGAGGCGTTCGGGCCGGGCTGAGATGATTCCGGCTCACATGGGAATAGAGGAGCGAGAGGTTTAATAATGACCCACTCTGAAGGGTTTGGGCCCCTGGGAGCGTCCGTGGTGCCCGAGGGGGTCAGGACCGGCTGGAGTGACGAGGGGCCCCTGAGTGATCACCCCAAATCTCAGGGTGATTTACAGGGCCAAAGCATGTCAGGAGCCCGGTTATGACACGACGAGTGGGTGTCTTATTTGTAAAACAGCCATAGACTGGGAGGAACACTGGTAGGACAGGCAGAGGTATTGGAGACTCCTTGGAGATTTTTTTATTAAAATGCATTAAAATGCTTGATTGTTTTATTTAATAGAAATTTTAATAGAGATTTTTTTTCTTCTTTAAATATTTCCTAAATGATGTTTAACAGAGCAGGTATTTTTCACAGTATTTACTATAATATTTTTTCTTCTGGAAGTGTTATTTAATTTTGACTAGAATAAAAGCAGTTTTAATTTTATTTTTATAATTATTTGAATTATATTAAACCATTTTAAGGTCAATTTTTTTTAGCCCCCCTAAAAGGTGCAGTATGTAAGTTTGACACCCAGTGGTTGAACTTGGTATTGCACTCCTGGATCAAAACAAACGCAAGCGCGGGTTGCCAGATTGAGGACAGGAGTGAGTGAGTTGAGCTGTGTTCTAAACAAAAACAACGGCACCCGATAGAAGGAATATTCTCCATATTAATAGGAGTTTTTGTCCTAACCAACACTTCAAATTGATATGTTAGAAACGGCTTCTATTTGAACAACAGAAAACTGACAATGATCCCCTCAGGTACATCTCATGTGCTTTATTCAGTGTTAAATGCTAACAATGTGAGTTTGAATGTTGTTGCACATGACATTTATTGCCATATACTGAAAGCAGCAGCAGATAGTTCACCTCAGATCTTGACAATAAAACAAACTGTTTGAAATTGAACTTTAGAACTAAACACAAGTGATTTAACATGTACATTTAATAATGTTAAAGAGGGTTAATACTGTATGTATTAATTAGATTATAAACCTTAGCATTTCGTGAGTGAGTGCACTATTCTGTGCTTCTGAATGGCTGTATTTAAATTTCTGTCGCGTTTCGTCTCGTGCAAACAGCCCAATTGCTCATCACTGCGTATCTCGTCACAAAGTGTGTTCTTAGGACACGAAGTTAAAATGAAACCTGCTCACCTAATGTTTATGCTGGTAATATTTATATAATTTGCTAATTAATAACTTCAAGTGGAACTGAATCTGCTCTCATTTAGGAGTCTGCTACTGTCCACCAGAGGTCACATTTCGGTCACGGACGCATGCTTTGGGAGCTTTTCTGAATGAATGAAATAAGCAGTTTTTCACCAAGGCAGCACAGGGGGCTGAAATATAATTGGCTAAACTGGCATTGGGCAGGTTAAACGCAGAATCTTTGACTTCAGCATAGTTTTTCAGATAAAGAATGTTCACTTAGCATGTTTTTTAAATATCTGAGCACATATTATTATATTTTTATGCTTTAGAAGTGTCAAAAACTTACAGCATACAGCACCTTTAAGCAATAGTGTTTTCTGATTGTCTGCTGAGCAAACCATAATATATCATACAATGACTAACTACCCTAACTTGTCTAATTAATTATAATTAACCTAGTTATGCCTTTAAATGTCACTTTAAGCTGACAACTAGTATCTTGAAAAATATCTAGTAAAATATAAAGTATTATGTACTAAAATGTTAAAAGAAATCAGTTATTAGTAATTAGTTATGTTCTCTAAACAGAAACTGGGGAAAATTTTGATTTCAAAAACATTTCTTCAAATTATGAATTCAAAAACCTTTCAGATTTTCAGATGTGTCACTGAAACGATGCTTAAAATCAGCGTTAGATATACTAACAGTGCAAACATTTTTCTGTTTTTATTATTTTTAATTATTTTTCAGTAGAGATTAAAAAAAATATCAAAAGTGACAGTACAGATCTGTAACATATTCTGAAAGTTCTTGTTAACTTTGTATTCAAAGAATTTAGAGAAATAATAATAAGAAATGTTTCATGTTCATCAAATCAGATTGGAGTAATGATGATATTTTCAATAAATTATAACAATATATCACAATATTACTATATTTTTGACCCAAACAAATACAGTGTCTGTGAACACGTCACGGTAGGTAGGCGCAGTAGGTAGCACCATTTCCTCACAGCAAGAAAGTCGCTGGTTCGAGCCAGGCCTGGCAAATCTGTGTAAAGTTTGCATGTTCTCTCCATGAATTTGCTCCGGTTTCCCCCACAGTCCAAACACATGCGCTATGAACTGAATAAGCTAATTTGGCCGAGTGTATGTGTGTACGAGTGTTTCCTATTGAGTTGTGGCTGGAGGAACATCTGCTGCGTAAAACATATGCTGGATAAGTTGGCGGTTCATTCCACTGTGGCGACCCCTGATTAATTAAGGGACAAAGCCAAAAAGAAAATGAATGAATGAATGAATGAAACACAGATGACTTACTAAAAAGGTTTTGATTTCGCAGTTAGAATTATATAACATATCTCCTTCCTCCGTTTCCCCTCCATTTATTTCATTGCGCAAATAACGGGATCTGTTTTAAATGTGTGCAATACTACATCTGGAAGAAACTCCCATCTCCGTGTCAGCGTTGACAGATGAGGACTTCTCACAAGTTGGCGCGGGGTGTAATTTAACGCCGTTATTTCGCGAGAGGTTCCTCTGTTCCGTTAATCCTGTCCAAGTCCCCGGGAATTATTAGGAGCATCAATATCTTTAGCATATTGCTGGCGGCTCCTAGACACTATCTGGTTTCATTATTGGTGTCAGTTCAATTATGGCTCACACCCAAGTGTTTTTCCACCATCGAATAGCATCAATCGACAGAACCATTTGACGAGACACCGCCCCGCTCCTAACACACATGCACACACACACACACACTTCTGACATCCAGCTAATGCGCGCGTCCGTAAGACAGCAGCATGCGTAATGGAGGCTGTTTTCTGGGCCGCGCTGCGCAGCTGAGGCAGCCGGACTCTTTGCATCAAATATTAATGAAATGGAAGCGAACACCCGGACTTCTCCTCCACCAGTGCGAAAGAAAAGAGAGAGAGAAAGAGAGAGAAGTGGAATGTGTTTAGGAGCTCTGTCTGATGACCGTAATTAGGACCTCTCCAATTAAAAATTCAACAGCTGCAGTTTATTTCAGAGCATGAATCTTCCTCTCGCCGCAGCATTTATTTCCTTTTACAAAGTATTTTATTTTACGATGCTAATTGAAGGAGGCTTTTTACCTCCACCCCCAGTGTCTCCCTCCGTCTTTCTCTGCATCTGTTTCCCCCTCGTGATTCTGGCCGGTTTGTTTATTTCCTTACTTTTTTGTTTTGTGTGCATTTTATATCGCTTTTACTAACGATTGCGCTGTTTGTTATGTGCTCTTTGCAGCATTTATTCATTTCTGTGCTTTCTGCTTTTAAAGCAAAGGGTTTTATTTTTGTTAGACTGATATTAATCGTTAGATGGTTAGTGGTAAAGCGCTACCCCTGACCTTTGCCCTTTTGGAAAGTATTTGTGCACATTTAGGGATAGTTCGCCAAAAAAATCTGGCATTTACTGAGCATTCACTTGATTTAAACCTGATTAAGTTTCTTCTTTCTTACAAAAGAAGATATTTTGAAGACAGCTGGAAACCTGTAACTATTGGCCTCCATAGTATTTGATTTTTCTTTCCACAGTGTAAGTCAGTGGTTTTCAGCTTTCTTCGAAATATCTTATTTTGTGTTCAACTAAAACAAATGAAACTCATAAAGGTTTGAAACCACTTGAGGGAGAGTAAATAGTGAGTAAATATTTTTTTGGGGGGGTGAACTATCCCTTTAATGTTTATTAAGGCAGCATAATATGCTCAAAAATACTAATTTAAGTGGATTAAACAAAACAAAAAAAATTAAGTTGTCTGATTAAAAGCTTAAGAATTGTATTTTTTCAACTCTTATTTTTAATAATATGTAGTCATTTTTAGAGAGCAAATTAGTAAAACCTAATAGTTTAAAGTACTGTGTAATTATTTTAAATGATAATTAATGAGTATTTTAGGACTGTTATCCGTAAAGGCATAGCTCACCCAAGAAAGACTCAACAATTACTCCATACCATACAGAGTTTATTTTTTCAGCTAAACCCAAAAGCTGAAAACTGGTAACCATTGACTTCCATAGTATTTGATTTTTCTTTTTACTTTGTAAAACAGGTTTTCAGATTTCTTTTAAATATATTTTTTGTGTTCATCTGAAACAAAAAAAACTCATAAAGGTTTGAAACCACTTGAGGGAGAGTAAATAGTGAGTAAATAATTTTTTTAGGAGGTAAACTATCCCTTCAAAGCTTATCAAACCAGCATATATGCTCAAAAATAAAGCGAAATAGACAGTACATGCTGAATTAAAGTCATATAACATTACAATATTGTCTCATTCATGTTTCACATTTGAGAATAGTGCTGGTTGTCATTTTCTCAAACTACTATTTTTTAATAAAATATACATTTTTTTCCTTTTTAAATGTTATAAAACACGTTAACCTAATATATATATAAATATATA
>CAIGQQ010030319.1:364954-380974 GCA_903798035.1 Danio albolineatus | reverse complement strand
TGTCATAGAGACTTATGGCTGAGCTTTAACTTCTATCTATCTATCTATCTATCTATCTATCTATCTATCTATCTATCTATCTATCTATCCTGTCTGTCTGTCTCTCTGTCTGTCTTTCCTTCCATCCACCCACCCATCCGACCACCCATCCATCCACCCATTCATCCATAAATTTATCAGTTCATTCCGCTGTGGTGACCCCAGATTATTAAAGTGACTAAGCCGAAAAGAAAATGAATGAATGAATGGACTACTTCAACCACCAAATTGTGTGATATTAATGAATCATAATTTATATAAAAACATAATTTCTACATGATGATATATTCCTGTACATTTTAACCTCATTTTTAGCCGTAAACAATTCTACATCAGCTCCGCTTTTCCATCCAACAGATAAACACATACAAATGTATGCAGAGACTGATTTGGAAACTGCTCCCTTGGTTCAAATTCCACACCGAAAAAACTCCACAAATTCCAGAACAGAGCGTCAAAAACACTGTGTGACATTTCAGTTCAAAGCCTCGTTCTTTTGCTCTGCTTCAGAATGGATTGTTATCGTGCGCAGTAACCCACCCTGTGATAATTATCGTCAATAATTTATGCAGGCGGCCAGTGGATGGTGTTTTTTAAATGGGGTTGCTGTCTGCAGTCGTGCTCTGGCTGCTCCTGCTCATTTAGCTGGCTTTAATGTGCCATCTACCATTATCTATATGAGTCTGCTGTGCTTGTTTTTCACCGCTGTAGTTTTGTGCAAAGGGGCACTTTTTTTCTCCCCTGTCTCTCCCTCCTTTCCCTCCCTTCTTTCTCTCTCAGTTACATTATTATTGTGTTTGTTCCCTCTTGTGTTTTTCTTCTTTGTGTTTCCATGTGGTCGTGTTACTTTAGATTTCACCTTATATTTATTTTACACCCTTAATTTTAATAATATATTTATTCATTCATTCATTTTCTTTTTGGTTTAGTCCCTTTCTAATAATATATTTTGTAATTCATTTATAATGAATGTGACCCTTTAGCTATGTTGCACAGGTATATTTTGGGCAATAGGCTTTGCCAACATTGTATGAGTCCAAATTATTGTTTTTATTGAGTCAAAATATATATATTTTTATTATAATAAAATATTACATTTTTTATTTTATTCCAAAGATTATTAGAATATACATGTTTCATAAAGTTCTGTTGTGAATTTTGTACTGTAAATATATCAAAGCTCAACTTTTTGATGAGTACTGTGCATCGCTACTTCATTTCACCTCGGTTCATTCCGCTGTGGCAACCTCTGATTAATAAAGGGACAAGAAAATGAATTGATGAATTGTTTACAATTTTTTTTCAATTAGCTTCAACTAACAAAACAATTTCATTTTACTTTCACTTATAATCCTGGAATTATATATAAATAATGCTGATTTATTTATAATTGGTCAGGTCAGCAAAAAAAACAATTCAACAGACATTTAACTGACTATGCAAGTACATGTCAACTTACACTACACCTACCCCTAACCCCAACCTAACAGTCTACTTATAATCTAATGAGAATTAGTTGCAATGTAACTTAAATTCAACAAACGGACCATCAAAATAAAGTGTGACCAAATACATATAAAAGAATAAAAGTAATTGTCAACTGAGTTTTTTTTATTTCCAGTAAAGAAATGTTTAATGTTAAAATGATACATTATCTTACCAAATATATTTATTTTTATATATATGCTGGATAAGTTCATTCCGCTGTGGCGACCCCAGATTAATAAAGGGACTAAGCCAAAAAGAAAATGAATGAATGAATGTTTCATAAAGTTCTGTTGTGAATTTTGTACTGTACACTCTTAAAAAAAAGGTTCTTCAGTGGTTCTTCAATAGTTCTTTACGGTATTTGAGGTGCTATTTAGCACTTTTACTGTGTAAAGAACCTTTAAAGCACCATAAAGGTTCTTCAGTGGTTCTTCAGTGGTTCTTTAAGGTGGTTAAGGTGCTATATAGCACTTTTACTGTGTAAAGAACCTTTAAAGCACCATAAAGGTTTTTCAGTGGTTCTTTGGGGGGGTTAAAGTGCTATATAGCACCACTACTTACCAGTAGCACTTGTTCTTATAGCTAATTCTCATAACTCTTATGCCGGCTTTATTTGCAGAAAGGGTAAAGTAACATTAATAGCACCGTAAAATAAACTAACAAAACAATTTCATTTTTCTTTTACTTATAATGCCTCTAAAATAATGCTGATTTATATATATATATATATATAGATAGATGATTCAGTTTTGCATACATGATTTTTGTACTTGTTTATCTTTGTACATGATTACCAGCATTCTTTCGGTTGCAAACTTGCGCGTGAAAAGACGCCAAATGTGAATGACCCCTAACGTCTTTATTCTAAGATTACCACTATAAATTAATACATTTGCATAAAGTAAATCATATCTCAAAGCTTACTGGGGCACAGATGATTCTTACTGGGGCACGTTTATTTTTTTGCACCGTCTCCCCGTGCCGCCCCCAGCAAAATGCCGCCCTGGGCGATCGTCCATATTGCCCATGCCTGCCACTGCTATAACCATACCTAACCCACACATACTGCTAAACTGATTTATTAACTTTTAATTCATAACACATATCAGATCTAGTGTCCTGCAGCTGTGAGATTTATTTATAATTGTTCAGGTTAGCAAAGCAAAAAAAATAACTAAATAAATACAAATATAAAGAGAATAAAAGTTACATCAACTGAGTTTTCTTTTATTTCCTATAAAGAAATATTAAATTTTAAAGTGATACATTATCTTACCAAATATATATTTGTTTTATTTATATATTTGTATTATTAACTAGTATTTCTTAGATCAGAACTAAACAAACCTACTGTCACACTTAAAAAAAATGATTACTGCTGCTTGCTCAAACTACCTGTTTAAAATGAGCTGAGACAGCACAATTCTTGTAATTTCTTTGGCTAATTTCTTTGTTTTATGTTCAGTCCACTTTGTAAACCATTACGTTAACGTAAGCGTTTTGTGTTGTAACAACATGATGAAATTGTGTTGGTCCAACTACCTGGTTAGGGGATTTGTAGTTCCCAGCATGCTTTGGATTGAATTAAGAGAATTAAAATATTGACAATAAAAATAATCTTAGGTGTTTAAAGTTAATTAAAAAACTTGTTAGAGTTCAATCTTCACATTAGTTTGAAGATTATGTTAACATTTAAATAATTATTTGAGACTACCGCCTTGCAGAAGCACTTATTTGGGTGTAGGCATTAGCAACAATGCAGTTTGTTGCTTTGCTCAGTGAGCAAAAACTGTCCTAAAATGAGTTCTGAGATCAGTCTCAATCAACTGCAGATGTAAATTATGCTTAAAAATATGAAATCTGCTTAAAAATGGCTCTTTCAATAATTTCAAATAAAACTAAGAGACTTCGAAATGGACGAAACATAATAGACATACATTATATTATCAGACCTTTGAGTTTAAGTTAAGTAAATATACAAACATATTTAAACTTTTATTTGATAAAATCATGTTGGACCAACTTTTTTGCATTTAATTGATTAAATATATATATTTTTAGTTGGTGTTAAACAAATTTATTGGATGGAAATCCTGCCCTTGATTAAATTGAGTTCATCCAATGAGTTATTTTTTTGAGTGTACGTCACTGTCTTTAACACGCAGTAAAATATTCCAATGTCAAAATGCCACACTTATGTTTAAGATACATTATCTACCAATAGATGATTCAGTTTTGCATACATGATGTTTGTACTAGTTTATCTTTGTACATGATTATCAGCAGATAACCTGAAGTAATTGCCTTTTCCGTCATTTGCATTCTTTATTCAGTTCTCTTACTTCCCATTAGATGCTTTGTAAGTGTCCTTATAAGCTTGTGACCTGCCTATAACCGTACCTCACACTCACATACAGCCGCTAAACTCATATATTAATGGTAAATTCATAAATCAGATCAGATCTAGTATCCCACACTTGCTCAAGTGAACATGTTTGTCTTGTTTTCCGGCGCTCTGCCTTTGATGTCTGCAGTTTGAGCGCGCAGGCGTTTATTTGGCTCTTTCAGGCAAAAGCGGTGATAAAGAAGGACTGATAGTGGACAAGAAGGCTGGAGCGCTGAGGGTGTTTTTTGAGCTGAAATGAGGCCGAATGCTGTCAGAGGCTTTGCTGGCGCTCACACTTGAGATGTGCTGAGGCTCCTGTTGTCTGGATGGCAAAAACGAGAGCGATTCTGCCAGCTTGCTGCACGCTTTGTGCTGACAAAGACTTTTTTCATGACAAAGGATACAAATTTTTCAGCTGCCTAAAGAGAAGCGTTAGCTGGAGGGAAAGCGCATGTGTGTGTTTGTGTTGGGGAGAAGCTAGACTGAAGGAGAGAAAGGCAGAACATGAAAGCTTCTTTTCCCGCGTAAGCCCACCAGTTGCACATCACACACTATTAACGCCAGAGACATTTTGCTAAAAGAGAAGACTTCTTGTTGTCATTTAAAGGTCCCGTGAAGCAGTGGCACTCCAGAAAGTTTTCTTAGGGGTGGCCAACACCAAATCTCGGGGTGGCACATAAAATAAATAATGAATTCAGTGTAATGTTATATTTTTGTTTCTGGTAAATAAAATAATGTGGTTATTAATTTTATTAGGTAATAATAGGTTTGCCATTTCCCTATAAAGTAATCTTTTTGTAGATTTTTTTGTATGGTTGATTGATTATTGATTGACATGAAAAAGAGACTGTTGATATTCATCAAGCAGCCATCTAGATAATTAACACAATATAACTAATGTATTTTTTAATGTTCTGGACTTTCAGAATTTCATTGTATTGATGTAAATATGCTATTTTCTTGCTAAACATTTCTTGTGTGGTTGGTTTTGTGTGTTGAAGTGAAGGTAAGAGTGACTTTAATCATTGAATGACCGTCTAATGTATTTTTTAATGTTTTGGGTTGTTGGATTTACATTGTATTGATGTACACTTGGTAAATGATGATAACTGATATGTTATTTCTCTGTAAAATAATGTTTTAAATATGGTGGTTAATCATGGAATGATGAAATGAAAATGAGATTGCTTTTCTGATTATGAAGCGGTCGTCTAATGACGCAATGTGATTGACTGTGGGATAAAAGGGGTGGAGGGAGAGGATTGTGTTATACACTGAGGAAGGCATTGTGCCGAAACGTTTGTGTTATTGAATAACCTGAAGAATGTAAAAATAAAAACAACACGAAGCAATTACTTGATTGCATATCATTACCTCTTTGAACGAAAGTATTGACTAGATTAACGCACCATAAAAAGTTTTTTCTTTTTTAAACGCGAATGCGCAGGGCAAATTTCATTAATTACTATTAAAACATTGCAATTTATTCCTTGCAATAGTTCAGCAAGTACACGTGCAAACCAAGTATAAATCAATATTTCAAGAGTTAGCTTAGCACTTAGCTGATGATTGATTATAAAGCTTGTTTGTCATGCTGTCCCGGGAGAGAGCCCTGAGCTCATAAAATCCTCAAACCCGGGGCTCCGTCCCATTGTAAGGCGTGAGGGGAGTTTGAGCTCTGGTAGATCTCGAGAACACTCCCTGCTGGAGTGGCTAAAGAGCAGATAGTGATTGCTCTTAAGAGGTAACTACTTACTAGGAGCATGTCTATGGTGCTGATTTGGATTAGTCAGTTAACTTAAGTTGCGTGTTTTTGGATGGTGAGAGGAAACTGGGGGACTCAGGGGAAACCCACGTGAGCGTGTGGAGAATGTGTAAACCCCACACAGAAAAGTCGGCTGGCTTGGTAAGGACTAGAACCAGAGACGTTATTGCTGTGACGCAACAGTGCTAAGCACTGGGCCACCGTGCCACCTATCTAGGAAAGGAGGAGGAGTAAAGGTGAAAGGGGAGATTCTTCACAACAAAGATGGCTGTGATAAGGAACCTAGGGAATTTATAGTAGATTAGGAGTCGTCTGATTGGTGCATCGTAAATTGGATAATGCGGGTCCAGCTGTAAGCAATCATAAGCAAGTGATCCTCTCGAAATTAGTTTATAAAGTAGCGTTGTGAAGTAGCGTTGGCATGTTTAGTATTTAACTAGAAAGGTTAACAGAGAACATAGAACAGTTACTGGAGTGAAGATTTAAGTGAAATACCAGATATTAAATGACAGAAATTTCCTTAAATTTAAATTTCTGGCAAATTTCTGTAATTTAATATCGTTTTTTTTACGGTAAATTTCTGTAATTTAACAACTGTTACTTTATGTTTTTTTTCCAGCTATGTGCAAGGCAAGCCCCATGAGTCAAGCCGATCACTCGACACAGAAGTTTAAATTAGCCTTAAGGGTTCTGTATAAACTTGACTGATTTCTGTGAGAATCTTGGGTCCATGCAGGTTCCAGTAGGTCTTCTGCAGTATTTGTGATGATTGAGGTGCAGTTCAACAGATGATTCATTGGAAAAATCTACCTTCTGACACTTTTCCAGGTAGAGCATCTGGTCTGCAGTTGGCCCTTATTGGAGCCGACGCTGACAATTGGTTGTATACCAGTGTTCTGTCGATTTGTCCTACCTCCCATTCAAAAAGTATTTAGCACATTTTGTTGACAAAATATGCTACTTATCAGATTAATTATGAGGTCAGGTGGTGTGATATAAGGCTGTAATATCACCCTAACCCACCCGATCCCAGAACTATTCAATAACTATTCAATAAATAAATGATTGTTGCTGCTTGTTCAAACTACTTATTTAAAATGAGCTAAAACAATGCAAATCTGGAGATTTTAGGGTACAAGTTCCTTATTTTAAGTTCGCTCCACTTAAATTTGTTACATTAACTTAATCAATTTATATTGAAATAAATTGTGTGGAGGCACCACAGTGGCATAGTGGGTAACACGTTCTGTGTGGAGTTTGCATGTTCCGGTTTCCCCCACAAGTCCAAAAACATGTGGTATAGGTGAATTGGGTAGTCTAAATTGTCTGTATGAGAGTGAATGAGTGTGTATGGATGATTCCCAGAGATGGGTTGCAGCTGGAAGGGCATCCGCTGCGTAAAACATATGCTGGATAAGTTGGCTGTTCATTCCGCTGTGGCGACCCCAGATTAATAAAGGGATTAAGCTGAAAAAAAAATGAATTAATGAATGGATTGATTAATTAATTTATTTATTGTTTGGAACCCTGCATTTTTATAGTACAAAATGACAAGACACTCACCTTAAGACTACAATACTGATACTAACATCTACAAATGTTATCTTAATTTCACGTTATCTTTAAATGAGGCCTGCATTTGTCCGAGTACAAGTTCTAAAGCGAACTCAAGGTTTCATCCAGTCTGACATTTCTCTCTCTCTCAGCCATGAAAGAGGCGTTCGCGGATCATTTTGCCTTGCTTTGGCACAATGAAAGTTCAGGGTCAGCATTGACTGAAAATGATACACTCTCCCGAGGGAATCTGTGCACTTTTCAAAATGTAAATCGCACCTCAGAAAGGAGTGACGCTCGCTTATGTGTGTAAAGCGTCCGGCGTGCGCTTCGGCTCCCCTGCTGTTTTCTGCTCACCTTTAAACAGCACAACAATAATCAATGGGCCGTTATTAATGATAAAAGTCATTTGTGTACACAGTTCTGGCCCTCCCGCCGGGGCCGATAGGACTTTGTAGTTGTGGAGGAGCATTTGTGCTTGATCTGTGTGCTCTGTATTGGATTCTCCAGCAGGGCAGCCAGTCTGACTGCTCTCCGCTCCAGAACTATCGGCTCCATCCACCGCGGATTGATCCTACCTTTCAGAAAATATGGATGTGCTCGGTGCCCAATGAATTCAGCAGGACGTATCTTTATTTCAACTCAAAATCACTGTTTGATTATATTGACTGGAAATGTTGATGGCCTGCAGTTACTCTCAAACACGCGGGACGTTTGGTTTCATTTCATCGCTATCAGGGGAGTTAAATCTCTTTTCTCTGAAAATATTATCGGATTTCCAATCACTGAGGCGTACGCTCGGTCGGAGAGCTGTACCAAATATTAAGTATATCGAAACCATGATTCAAGCCTTGTCTTGTATAAAAACTTAAGCAATCACACTTTCAAGAGTTCACACTTAGCTGATGATTGATTATAAAGCGTATTTGGCATGCTGTCCTGGGAGAGAGCCCTGAGCTCAGAATATCCTTGAGCCCGGGGCTCCCTCCCGTTTAAAGGGTGAGAGGAGAGTTTGAGCTCAGGTAAGTCTCGAGAACTCCCCCCGCTTGTGAACGTGCTGAGATATATCTGACTAGAGTTGCTTTAAGATGCTATTTAAAAGTAGTCAATTTACTTATGTAGTATGTTTTTTGGACGGTGGGAGGAAACCGGAGGACCCAGGGAAAACCCACGCAAACACGGGGAGAACATGCAAACTCCACACAGAAACGCTGACTGGCTCGGGGAGAGGCCGAATCAGCGGCGTTCTTGCTGTGAGGCAACAGTGCTAACCACTGGGCCACCGTGCCGCCCTATAGGAGAAGGGGAGAAGTTGGGGTGGAAGGTGGGATTCTTCAAGACGAAGATGACTGGAGTAGAAAGCTCTGGTAATTTATAGTGTGTCAGGATTCGTCTGATTGGTGCAATATGCAGAGCTGATGTGGTACCAGCTGTGTTCAATCATAAGCACGCAAGCCTCTCGAAATTAGTTTATAAATAAACCCTATTTTGGGTGCAGGAAAAATCCCAGAAAAACAGTATCACAATAATACAACATTAGTGATGGGTCGTTCTTGAACGATTCGTTCATTTTGAACAAATCTTTAATATGACTCGGACACAACGAGTCATCTCAGGGATTTATTCGTTCATCCGCATATGCACACATTTTTGCAGGTTGTTTCGTTCATTTTTCAAGTCTTTTGAGTCGTTCATCACGTGAAAGACTGAAGACAATCATATGCATTTAGAGCCGGAAAATAATTCGATCCGTTCATCTCCCGAGTCCTCGGTTTGTCATTCGTGGAAAGGCAGAAGCCAATCATATACGTTTAGAGCCAGAAAGTGATTTCATCCTTTCATCTCTCGAGTCTTCTATCGGGTTTAAGTCCGATCGTTCATCACGTGAAAGACTGAAGACAATCATATGTATTTAGAGCCGGAAAATGATTTGATCCAATCATCTCTTGAGTCCTCGGTTTGAGTCATTCGTGCAAAGGCAGAAGCCAATCATATGTATTTAGAGCCGGAAAAGGATTTGATCCGTTCAACTCTTGAGTCCTCGGTTTGAGTCATTCGTCTTTCTTACTTGACTGGACATGTCGAACAAAATCTGTTGTAAAGTGTATTTTAATGCTTGTTAGATCATCTAACATTGGAGTTAGTTGAAATTTAGCACAAACTTTTAATTTATAAAGGTCAGTGCATTTTATTGACGCTCTTAATCAACATGTATGTTTAAAATATACAGTAGAATCATATAGAATTAAATGGAAAACAAATTGTGAAGCAGTACTATTTTCATCAATAACAATAAGA
Source organism: Danio albolineatus (assembly GCA_903798035.1). Taxonomy (NCBI): domain Eukaryota; kingdom Metazoa; phylum Chordata; class Actinopteri; order Cypriniformes; family Danionidae; genus Danio; species Danio albolineatus. Next base: position 371,444 of record CAIGQQ010030319.1, on the reverse strand, counting down.
AATGTTTCTTTATCATCATATCAACATTCATTCATTCATTCACTTTCCTTGATTTATCATCGGTTGCCACAGCGGAATGAACCGCCAACTTATCCAGCATGTTTTACACAGCGGATGCCCTTCCAGCTGCAACCCAGTACTGGGAAACACCCATACACACTCATTCACTCAAATTACGACCAATTTAGTTTATTCAATGAATCTATACTGCCTGTCTTTGGATTGTGAGGGAAGAACATGCAAATTCCACACAGAAACACCAACTGGCCCAGCCGAGGCTTGAACCAGTGACCTTCTTGCTGTGAAGCGACAGTGCTAACCATTGAGTCACAGTGCCGCCCCTTTAGCTAAATTATTAAATGTAATGTATATTTTGCGGGATATTTGTACAAATAATATCATAAATTACTCATTTATGAAGTCGATTTTGCACAAATTGCATATTAAAACCCCAAGATGCAGTCATTTGATCAACATGTGATTAATTACACTGTAAAAAGATCTTGCTGCCTTCATTTTTAGTTGAATAAAATGATCTTTTCTAGTCAGCTCAACTTAAATTAATCAAACTGACAAAAAATATTAAATTAAGCTTTGTATAACTAAAAAAAAAATTGAAACCTGATAAACTTATTAAAATAAGTTAAAGAAACATAGAAATGTTTGTTGTCTTGACTTTTGTCATTAAATTTCTTACAGTTTAGTGGTAGTCAGAAGTAATCAACCAGTTAAAAAACATTGTATATGATAAAAAATATATATATAAACTTGAAAAAACGAGGAAAGACACCGAAAGGAAATTGCACAGGCCAAGAATAAATCTTATTAATTATAAAGGCAAAGCCATATTAAGAACTCGTGGAGGGAAAATGAAATGATCAAGACTCATCTCAGGCTGGAGTTAATGAAAATACTAATTACCCGATGATAAACTGAGAGTCCGGAGAGAGAGGGGGAGCACGTCTGTAGTAATCGAGAGGTAATAAAGTTTCCATTTTATGCTGAGTCATTCTGTTTGACTGGTTAATTGACCATCACTGCACAGATTTTATTGGTCAATTACATCCCAGCATCTGATGACTCAAACTGTACCGTGCTCAATTATTTATTACTTCTGGATACTTTCAGTCCAGGATGCTGATTATGTTCATTGCAGAGACTATTTGTTTTAACAAATATGCAGTCCTAAACTGCCCTAAACCTGGTCAGAACTGTAAAATATACTGCCTGTTGCTTCGAGACAGCATGATATAGTCAAATAAACCAACATTTATCAGTAAGAATGTTAGTAATATGCAATGGAAACAACATATAGTTGAAGTCAAAATCATTTGCCCTTCAGTACATTTTTTTCTTTTTCAAATATCTCCCAAATGTTGTTTAACAGAGAAATATATTTTTTTTTCACAGTATTTCCCATAATATATGAATAGAGTGAATATTATTAGACTTCTTAAAGGGCACCGATGATGAAAATCATCAGTTTGGACAGAACTGTGTGTAGTTATAGTGTGTTCACCGTCATATTGGAGTGATACAAACACAATGAGTCTCTTTTTTTTAATTTTCTGACGTCAAAATAGGATCCAAATCCCTCCCATTTTGAGGCCAACCGCAACGTGATGTAGGAGTGTGGTTGCCCTGCCCACCGAATTGATTGACAGCTGTGTATTAACATGTCTCCATAGTAAGGCATATAATGATTATACTATAATCATATCAAGAAGACAAGATGTGCGCAAAGCTCACTTCGCCACCTTCATTGTTCATTCGTTCATTTTCTTTTCGGCTTAGTCCCTTTATTAATCTGGGGTCCCCACAGCGTAATGAACCACCAACTTATCCGGCATATGTTTTACCCAGCGAATGCCCTTCCAGCTGGGAAACACACATACACTCTTGCACACATTCACTTACACTATGTCCAATTTAGCTCATTCAATTCACCTGTACCGCATGTGTTTGCAGGATCGAACCAGCGACCTTCTTGCTGTGAGGCGATTGTGCTACCCATTGCACCACCGTGCTGCTGACCTTCATTGTACTTTAATTTTAATTCAGCAATTTTAAAAGCTAATTAATTAAAATAAAAAGTAAAACCTTACATTTTCAAAAACCTTACATTTTTTTAACAGTAATACGTTACTTTACTCTTAAGTAATATTATTATGTAACTCATGTTACATGTAATTTTACCCCCAACACTGCCAATAAATCAGTACACAGACATACACATACACACACAGGGTGTTTTTGTGAATTATAGGGACTTTCCATAGGTTTTTATGCTACACAAACTTTATTTTCTATTGCTCTACCCCTGGCGACACGGTGGCACAGTAGGTAGTGCTGTCGCCTCACAGCAAGAAGGTCGCTGGTTCGAGCCTCGGTCAGTTGGCATTTCTGTGTGGAGTTTGCAAGTTCTTCCAAAGATATGTGGTACAGGTGAATTGGGCAAGCCAAATTGTCCATAGTGTATGTGTGTGAATGAGAATCGATGTTTCTCAGAGATGGGTTGCGGCCAGAAGGACATGCGCTGCGTAAAACAAATGCTGGATAAGTTGGCGGTTCATTCCGCTGTGGCAACCCCGGATCAATAAAGGGACTAAGCCAAAAAGAAAATGAATGAACGAATAAATGAATGAATGTTTTACCCCTACTCTTCTATATAGAACCTTGTTGATTAAATGTTCTATACTCTATGTAATGTTTTATATCAGTCATTATATCACTATTTCATAACTGCAACAAGAGGCAATTCAATCATAACTTAATAGTAAAACAGCTGTCACAACATTATTTATCAATATGCGGATCTTTTAGGATTCTCTGAAGCTATGGGAATTTAAACTGTAAAACAGGATATACGTTGGGAGCATTGTTTTTGTTTACATCCCTCGAAATGGTCTATAAAACCATTTGATGGTATTTTGTAAGTGTTTTGCGTGCTCAAAAATGCCTGAAAAGCTTACCATCTTAACTGTTATCTGGATGTCACTTGGATTTTTTTATAGTACATATATTTAATTTTAATTTTTTTTTATCTTAAACTATTTATTGGATGCGCCACGGTGGCCTAGTGGTTAGCACGTTCGCCTCACAGCAAGAAGGTCGCTGGTTCAATGCCCGGCTGGGCCAGTTGGTATTTCTGTGTGGAGTTTGCATGTTCTCCCCGTGGTTGCGTGGGTTTCCTCCGGGTGCTCTGGTTTCCCTCACAGTCCAAAGACATGCGGTACAGGTGAATTGGGTAAGCTAAATTGTCCGTAGTGTATGTGTGTGAATGAGAATGTATGGATGTGTTTCCCAGAGATGGGTTGTGGCTGGAAGGGCATCCGCTGCGTAAAACAAATGCTGGATAAGTTGGCGGTTCATTCTGCTGTGGCGACCCCGGATTAATAAAGGGACTAAGCAATTGTGAAAACAATGACAAATTACTTTACAGCAATGTGGTACGATTAGGCCTGTCACAATGATCAATATATTGTCTTATCGCACAATACTAGGAGTTGACCTTAATCTTTTTTGCCATTGCAATATATATAATTACAAATCACAAATAACGTTAAAGCCATTTTACAATGACATTTACATTCTACCACACAGCTGTCAACGTTTATAATTTGACATTTACTTAATAGGACATTTAATAGTATAAACACAGCAAAGTCCTCTGCGTAAAATATATTATTTGGTCCCTCTCTAAATTGAGTTAAAGTTACTCAAGTTAATGAAACAAATGAAAGGATTAATTCGGTGATGATTGAGCAATGGTGACACGGTGGTGCAGTAGGTAGTGCTGTCGCCTCACAGCAAGAAGGTCGCTGGTTCGAGCCTCGGCTGGGTCAGTTGGCATTTCTGTGTGGAGTTTGCATATTCTCATGTGGGTTTCCTCCGGGTGCTCCGGTTTCCCCCACAGTCCAAAGATATGCGGTGCAGGTGAATTGAGTAAGCCAAATTGTCCGTAGTGTATGTGTGTGAATAAGAATGTATCGATGTTTCCCAGAGATGGGTTGCGGCTGGAAGGGCATCCGCTGTGTAAAACAAATGCTGGATAAGTTGGCGGTTCATTCCGCTGTGGCGACCCCGGATTAATAAAGGGACTAAGCTGAAAAGAAAATGAATTGATGAATGCTTTACCCCTACTCTTCTATATAGAACCTTGTTGATTAAATGTTTTATGTTATCTTTTATATCAGTCAAAATTAAGACAATCACTGCTGTGGTCAAAAAACCTAACCAATATATGATTCGAAGCTTTTTTCATGCAAGTTTACATTGAAAACGTATATATAAAACATATTTCCTAACACTTGTTTTATTTTTTGACTAATTATTTTGTGAAATAAATAACCATTAACCTAAAGTTAAGCCTTTAAATGTCACTTTAAGCTGAGTATCTTGAAAATATGTAGTCAAATATTATGTGCTGTGATCATGGCAAAGATAAATTAAATCATTTATTAGAAATTATGTCATAAAACTATGATGTTTAGAAATGTGTTGAGATAAATCTTCTTTCCATTAACCAGAAATTGGGGAGAAAATATACAGGGGGGCTAATAATTCTGACTTTAACTGTATATTAGTACAGTTGTGGATTTCCACACACTGCTTTCAGTCAAGGAGTACACACACGGACACCTATAGATCATTGCAGCAATCATCACAGGGACCCTCTCACGCTGTCTCTGTTTAATTTGCAGTTAATATCAGATTTTGCCCCATTGATTTCCTCTCTGTGTTTTCACTCTAAATAATTCAGTGACATTCTTCACCTCTCTGTCTCTGTATGTCTCTCTCTCTCTCTCTCACACACACACACACACACACACACACACACACACAATCTCTGTATAGTCATTTAATGGTCAATAAGCGGGTTAAAATTGGACAATGGTGGATGGGACCGGTTTTGTGGATTGTGTCCCCTAGAGGGGGTGCGTGGATTGGGGTGTCGGGGCAGTAATATGGGGGGAGTTGTGTAAATTTAGACAGACGACAGAGCACCACAGTCAATCAGAGCAATCAAGACATACATCAATAGTGGTTTCCCCTGTTTGAGCACTGGGTAATGGACAGACACCAGAGAGACAGAGAGAGAGAGAATATACTGAGGATGAAGTCAATGAGTCTTATTGTGGCACTCGGAAACTCTGATGAACACAAATATTTAAAGTTGAAGTTAGAATTATTATCCCTCCTGAACTATTAGCCCCCCATATATTTTTCTCCAATTACTGTTAAACGGAACACATTTCTAAACATAATTTTAACAACTCATTTCAAATAACTGATTTATTTTATCTTTGCCATGATGACAGCACATAATATTTGACTAGATATTTTTCAAGATGCTTAAAGGTGCTGTATGTACGTTTTTGACTCTCCTAAAGCATAATACCATAATATGTTTGCAGAAATTTAAGAAACATGTGAGCATACTTGTTTATCTGAAAAACAATGCTGAAGTCAGATATTCTGCTTTGAAAATGTGTTTTCCGTGCCAGAACACTGGTAATTTTAACGTGCCCAATGCCAGTTTAGCCAATTATTTTTCAGCACCCCATGTTGCCTTGGTGAATAACCACTTATTTCATTCATTCATTCAGAAAGGCTCTGAAAGCATGCGTCCGTGACCGAAATGTGGCCTCCGGTGGACAGTAGCAGACTTTGAAATGAGACAGATTCAGTTCCACATGAGGTTATTAATTAGAAAATGATATAAGTATTACAAACTTAAACATTAGGTGAACAGGTTACAACACGCTTTATGACAAGATACGCAGTGGTGAGCAATTTGGCTGTTTGCACCAGAGGAATCACAACAGAAATTTAAAAACAGCTATTCAGAAGCACAGAATATGCCCTCACTCATGAAATGCTAAGGTTTATAATCTATTTAATACATATCAACCCTCTTTAACATTATTAAATGTAGATGCTGAATCACTGATATGTGTTTAGTTCTAAAGTTACATTTCAAACCGTTTATTTTATTTTCAAGATTTAAGGTGAACTATCGGCTGCTGCTTTCAGTATAGGGCAATCAATGTGATGTAAAATGACATTCAAACTCACATTGTTAGCATTAAACACTGAATAAAGCTCATGAGGTGTACAGGAGTAGATCTTTGTCAGTTTTCTGTTGTTCACCTGTGAGAAATAGAAGCTGTTTATATCAATTCGAGGTGTTGGTTAAGACAAAATTTAATATGGAGAATATTTCTTCTATCAGGTGCCATTGCTTTTGTTTAAAACACGGTTTAAATCACTCGCTCCTGTCTTCATTCTGGCAACCTGTGCTTGTGTTTGTTTTCATCCAGGAGTGCAATACCTAGTTCAACCACTGGGTGTCAAACTTACATACTGCACCTTTAAAGTTACATTTAGGCCTAATTAGGCAAGTTAGGGTAATTAGGCAAGTCATTGTATCACAATGGTTTGTTCTATCGATAATCAAAAAAAATAAAAAAATAAAAATAATATATAT
>CAIGQQ010030319.1:353105-360605 GCA_903798035.1 Danio albolineatus | reverse complement strand
GCAACTTGCTAAAAGGTTTATTTTGCATGTTTTTGACTTACCCAATGAGACGTCGATGTGCTAAATTTCTATTTTAAAAGCAGTTTCTATTTCTGCAACGTAGCAGTAGAACAACAGAATATACTACTATGACAAAGATCCCCTCAGGTACTGATTATGGGCTCTATTCAGTGTTAATTGCCACCAATGTGAGTTTAAATACCATTTTACTGTGATACTGACATTCAACTCAATCTAATGAGAATTAGTTGCAATGTAACTTAAATTCAACAAACGGACCATCAAAATAAAGTGTGACCCTGACAGTGGCTAAAATCTTATCACGTTGCATGACAATGTTAAGCATATATGGCGTTATTACAGTATTATTACAATATTCTACAATAGGTTTACATCCCCGAAAGTTGTAAATATTTTTCATTTTTTCATTATATATATATATATATATATATATATATATATATATTGCAGCCAGGGGCGCCGCTAACAATTTTGGGCCCCATGAAAAAATATGAGGATGGCCCCCTACTACCACGCTAGCTATCCAAACAGCAATGTAGTTTTACTGACGTATGCATTTTATTATTGATTTTGTCCACTACTTATCAGTATTTAGTAAGAGAACGGCCATGACTGTAGCTAGCAGATGATTTATTGTTTAAATGTAAATGTAGTACAAAAAAAGCAACAGTAATCAAATATTCACTAAAAAAAATTTTAAACACACAAAACACCAGTGTGTAACTATTTAAATAACTGTACTGCAATAGTGTCTCGTACAATGTGCAATACACTGCAACAGTGACAAAAATCAATAAGACACAAAATTATATTACAATGAGACCCACAAATAAGCCGAGACCCATAAATGATGCTGAGTGCATCATCCGGGTAATTAAAGTGCACTTATTATTTTTTAGAGTTTTCAGTGTGAACACACTACTTACACTATTAACACTACAAAATGGCGTAGAATAGTGCATAAGTATGTGATTTGGAACGCAGCTGATGTTAACCGCGAGGACATCGCTGCTTTGACAGTTTACCTGACGGTCGCACTCAACAAAGCATCAACTCTCTTCCCGCTACTGACGGACTGAACCATACAGTGAAAGGAGGGGTGCAATTTGACAGTGACAGTTGTGACAGACATGAGGGGCAGATATAAGCCGTATTTTTATTTTTTATTTCTAATAAATTGTTTCACTAGTAATTTAGAGATACATTCATAATTTATATTACATTATAGTACTGTTATTAATTATAAAGCAGATCTCTGTGGGCCCCTAGAGTGCATGGGCCCTTAGAATCGTCCTAACTTCCCCAGGGTCAGGGTCGAATTCAATGATATTTATTAATAAAGGAAGTTCTGGACGTAAAACTGAATCAATGACACACAACTTGTTTGTTGTTGTTTAATAGTAGTTTTGGGTGACAATAGCTGTTATTTTACAACCCTTTCACATTCACAAACAGCTGTTTTACACAATGCATGAAAAGTAATATCTGAATCTCTGGGACTTTTTCTAAGCAATATGATAACATCACAAGACTTTTTAACCAAATAGGTGATTAGGTGCATTTTATTTCTGCATAAAATATGCAAGAGTTACTTAAAACACTTCATACTTTAAGTTCAGTTCAATTCATGTTTGTTCATACAGCGCTTTTACAATGTAGACTGTGTCAAAGCAGCTTAACTTAGAAGAAGTTCACCACTTAATAGCTTGACTTTTAGGTTAGGCTCAGAGTTAGTTTTATTAACTCAAATCATGTGATCTAAACAATTATCATTCATGGAAAATCATTTTACAACTCTGATTTCATCTCGCTGAGCAACAATCTTAAAGTGTGTACATGCCTACTTTGCATTCCTTACCTTGTGAGGACCAAATGTCTCCACAAGTATAGCAGTGCCTGGATATTTGGACTTTTTGGGAACGTTTATTTGGTCCCCATGAGAAAAACAACTCATAAATCACACAAAATATTCAACAACATACAAAAAAGAAGTGTTATGTAGCGTTATTACAGTATTATTCTACAATAGGTTTACATCCCCGCAAGTTGTAAATATTTTTATTTTCTCATTATATATATTGCTACTTCACTTTTTTCTCCCCATGAGAAAAACAACTCATAAATCACACAAAATATTCAACAACATACAAAAAAAAGAAGTGTTTTAAACATGTAGAAATGCAGATTGTTTCATGTGAGGTTTGTGTTTAAGGCTATAGGGGATTAAACATGCAGTCTGTGTATACAATTATTCCATCTATGAGAAGTCACTGTATTGATAGCTGCAGAAGAGTGTGTGTGTGTGTGTGTGCATGTGTGTCTGCTTCTCTCCGGTGCTGTAAATGAGTTGGGCTAACCTCTCTGACCACGCTCTTTCCTGTCTCTGCTGAACCACACATCTCATGAAATATTTAATGTGCTCGGGAGTGACCGACCTCTCTTCTCCTCTCTTCTTCTCTTCAATTCATTTTTTCCACCCATCCCTTCCACTATTCCTACCCTGTCAAGTTCACTCCTGTCCTCGGCCTGATCCTGCATGCTTCTTAAAGAAACAGTTCGCTCGACAATTTCATTTAAAACTTTGCTCTTCACTGTAATGGTCAAGCCAAATATGACAGTGACTGTTACACGGCAAGTGTTTCTGACAAATCTTCACAAACCTCTTTTGTTATCAAGATTGAAGAAGAGAAAAGTCAATGACTGATTTATAGAGTAACTTGTTAGGCTAGATAAATGTTTCTGTACATTTTAATGACAATATAAATTAAATTGACTTATCATTTTTTGGTAAAGCAAGTTATTTGCTTTAAATTGACAGAAATATTAAAGGGATAGTTCACCAAAAAATGACAAATTCCTCACCATGTGTTCACACTCAATTGGTTCTAAACTTTTATGATTTTTGTTATTCTGTTGAACACAAAACATTGTGGATACGTACCCAGGTCTGCTTGCAGTTTTTGTTTTTACAAATCCACCAGAGGCTGATGATCACGAATTCGTCTTGTGTAAATCCACCAGAGTGCGCAATATACACTTCAGCCGACCTGGGGTGCGTTTCCGAAAAGCATCGTTAGCCAACTAAGGTTGCAAGTTTCGTCATTACAAACATAGTTCGTTGATTTGGCGTTTCCTAAATCCATCATTCCAATGAACTTTCGCAAACTGCATCGCAAACTTGTACGCTTGCAACTACACCTCTGGAGCTGTAGTTAGAGGCATAGTTCCTGGTTGTGATCTAGTGCCCGTTATCCCCCCTATGCCCTATTATTCAGAACATTCTAACATTTAAACTTGGAATGATTTAAAAAGAAAACATTAAGGTCATCTCTCTTAGGTGTAATTTGCTTTCCAAGTATTTTTTACAGTTCAGTTTGAGCGATCTTTGAAAACAATTATGCCATTTTGAGCACAGCCGTAGCTCATGACGAAAGCTATTGGTTACCTATTATTTAAAAGTTAAGGAATTTACGTTACGTCTCCAAAGCTTATGAAAACAAAATATATAGCATACATTAATGCTTTCAGTTATTTATTAAGAAATGTGTCTGGAGCCTACCATATATGACATGGGCCTGTTGGTTAGAACATCTCTGCAGCGGTTTGAACGTGTCAAATTGTAAAAGTAGACTTTTCAAAAAAATTCTCAGTAATATTTGTCAAGTAAACATATATAGTTCCTATATGTGTAGTTTACATATATATATTTTTAAATAAGATTAAAACGAGTGCATCTTTTTTTACCAAAACTAATATTGGATTTTTTTAAATACATGTGCGTGTAAAACAATATAATTTACACAAAAATTATGAGGTTTTTCTCTAAAGAAGCAGTTACTCCACCTTGTGGAGTGTCATTATTGATGTTTTATAAGCGTTTATAAGCGTTCAGCTCATAGCACTAAAAGGAACAGAAGGCAGAGTGTTTGTTTTAAAGACTACATGTACCATAGTGGGAACCAGATAAATTATGAAAGTCAATGGCTACTGCTTTGCAACATTCTTCAAAACATCTTTTGTGTTCAACAGAAGAAAGAAACTCAAACAAAGGATGTGTAAGTGATGACATGTTTTTCATTTGCGGTTGAGCTGTGCCTTTAAGGGGAATAATGTACATAATGAAGCAGAGTGTCTAAACACATTGGTTGCATAAATAGATGATTCAATGACTCACTCATGAGAACTTGTCAATCGAATGAGTCATTTAAGTCAATAGCAAATGACTCACTCATGAAGAATTGTCTCTTGAATGAAGCAGTGTGTCTAAACAAATTGGTTGTACTGATGATTTGATCTTACTCAGAGATAAAGTCGCCATCTACTGTTGAAAAGGTGTATTTACAGATATAACCTACATAATTATATTTGATTCATTTTATTAATCATAAAAATAATGTTTTATTACTATTTTATATAAATATATAATAAATTATTATTATTCATTCATTCATTTTCTTTTCGGCTTAGTCCCTTTATTAATCCAGGGTCGCCACAGCGGAATGAAGCGGCAACTTATCCAGCATATGTTTTACGCAGCGGATGCCCTTCCAGCCACAACCCATCTCTGGGAAAATAATAATAATAATAATAATAATAATAATAATAATAATAATAATAATAATTATTATTATTATTATTATTATTATTATTATTATTATTATTATTATTATTATTTTAATTATTATTATTATTCCACAAAGCAAACAACAAACTACATGTGATGTTTACTCATGAGATCAAGCTAAAAGCACTCGTCTTTCATGACCTCTCCAGTCATCCCTCATCATCTCCATGTCTGAGGTCCCGTCTGTGGGCTTCGGTGATTCTGCTGTCACGTCCACCTGTCTACCGCGGCCCTCAGACTGCAGCTCGTTTCATCCCGTTTCCCTGCTCTCTCTGCACAAGGCTGGCTGCTTCCAGCACAGAGCCACCAGATCTGCGGCCGGTGTCTTGTTTAATCAACACTGATGAATATTTGATGGTGTGGTGGTGAGCGCAGGGGTGGCCTGAGCTGCTTCTCTTATTATCCACACACACACACGCGCGCGCACATACGCACACACACATGCACACAGAAACTTGGTTTGCTATCCTTCTGGGGACTCTTAATAGACGTAATGATTTTACTACTGTACATTTTGTATATTCTGTCGCTTTCCTCCAACCCTCACAGAAAATATTCGGCAGATTTACATAGTCTTACATAGTTTACATAGTTTACATAGCGTTTGCTTATGGTGCTCGGTTTTGGTCCCCACTGTGGCACTAGTCCCCTTGACTCTGTGTCCATTCAGGTTAAGGTTATGGTTAGGGTTAGGACACTCCATAAATGTACTGTATTTAATACTGCAATAAAATGCTTATTATACGTCCCCATCCTTAAACCCAACCCTCAAAACAAACCTCAATTTCAAAAGATCCCATTAAGTATGACTTTTAAACATTTGGAATTACAAAGACACAAGGTGTGTCCCTGTAAACCACCTTAATAAGGTATAACTAAGTCATATCCATGTCATTATATAGCTTTGTGTCCTTGTAAACCACATAAACCTGTACACACACACACACACACACACACACACACACACATGGCCTTTAAGCCTTGATCACACACACACACACAGTCTGAAAGTTCCCCCAGACTCCAGCTGATGAATATATTCAGTCGTTCACGCTTCTCCAGACTGAAATGTGACGACTGGATGAGTTTATAGTGACACAGTGTTGGCCCGTCCTGTCAGATCTTGTTTGGGATATGTTTCATGCATAATGTATCGCATTAGGGCTATCTTTACCTCTGCGTGCAGACATCTGTGATCGATAAGCCATTCATTGGGATGAATGATCAGCTGCCTGTTTTGCCCATGTAACGTTTTCTGATGCCGCTCCACAGGTTATTCCACCACTATTTTTAATGATTTAGCAGACATTAAGCGAAAAGTTTTTAAAAGGATGGATCTAGTGGTATTATTTTGACATGGTATTATATATATGGGAACCTGGACCACAGAACCAGAAAATTAAGTAAAGATCATGACCCATGAAGACATTTAAATGAGTTTTAAAATTAAATTAAATTAAATTAACATTTTCTTCCTAACAAATTAATGAAGAGCTCCTTCATTCAATATGCAGATGATGTATAAACCTCAACATACAAAAACTGGCCCTTATGATTGGTATTGTAGTCTAAGGTCACATATTACACTGTAAAAAATATCATCTTAAAATTTTAAGGCAACCAGCTTCAGGACATATTTTAGTTTACTCAACTTAAATCGAATCAAGTGCAGTACTTTGAAAGTTGAGTCAGCTCAAAAAAAGCTCTGCAGCATGTTACTTTAAAATTTTGAGTTGAGTCAACTTTCTATACAGTGTATAAATCATGTAATATATATCATTAAGTAACACATTTTACAGTGTTTCTTGCATGTATTTTGTTCCATGTGGTGTTGTAAAAACAGTAAATAAAGCATAATTACATGCTAATTTTAATCCCAGATGTTTAGTATGCATAGGTTATTAATTAATATCACTCTGAAACTGTAACAAAGACAATCAAGCACTCAATAGTGTAATCAAACGTTTTATTATTCAATTTTAAAATATATCTACAATCTTTAACAAATGTATATTATACAATCTGACTGAAATAGTCCTGTATTTCCTGTGCACTGACACATTCAAATAAATTGGTTTTTATGTAGGAGTTCTCAACTAATTAAAGCATTTCCTAAAATAGAATTAAAGACAATAAGTTGTAGACATAAAGTATTAATGTAACGCTATGAAGTTAATATGGAATGGGGCGTTTTTGTCTTGGATAAAAAAGTTTTAGAATAATTGAACTTTTTTTTTATTGTAGACTTTTGTCTCTTAAGTTTAAATCACTTCAACAAGTTTGTCATAACGTTTTCGGGCATCAACTTTATCTTGGTCTTAAAATAAGAATAAATATAACCGAGACGAATGTTAACCAGTTAAGAATGCAGTTTGAATGTGAATATGTTCATGTGGTCTTAGATTTTTTAAAGTCTTTCTATTCTTGGGCTATCGATTGCTGACATTTTTTACCGTCTGATTGTAGTTTGACAGATTATATAATAATAATAATGATAATAATAATAATAGTAATAGCATTAATAATAACAATAATAATAATAATAATAATAATAATAATAATAATAATAATAATAACGTATAATATAAAGTTGTTGTTGTTATTGTTATTATTATTAATAACAATATTTATAATAATAACAATAGCACTACTAATAATAGCACTAATAGTAGCAGTAACGTTGTTGTTGTTGTTGCTGTTGTTGTTGTTGTTGTTGTTAATAATAATAATAATAATAATAGCATTATTATTATTAATAATAATAATAATAGCAGTAACATTGTTGTTGTTGTTGTTAATATTAATAATACAATTGATAATAATAATAATAATAATAATAATAATAATAATAATAA